>CAXIWQ010000023.1:0-184454 GCA_964036275.1 Litoditis marina
ACCATTAAGACTTGTGGTTTGCATGTGTTTTAGGTGCAAAATGTGTTAGACTTTATTTTTGAAGTGGAAATCACCTTCGAAAAGCCGTTTGCCATTAAAAAATACGTGCTTTTTCATGAATGTGTCTAGTTTTTATCTTCAGTACCGCTTCAAAAAATCCCGGTCAAGTGAGTTCACTCTGAAAGAGTTTGAAATGCCTAGAAACTCATTGTTGATTTGAATTCAAAAACAACATTCAAAAATGTGCCCAGAATTCGATGAGAGAAACACTCTAAAATTCAGTGAAATACACTTAACGGGATAACAACAGAAGACCTTGAAGCCAGGTATGAATAAAGTGTGAAACAACTCAGTTTATTGTACATCACTTTACGGGTTTTTTTGAATATGTATTGTGACTGGTTACATATTTTCAGGAAAATCATCGAAATCGGCTCTAGATATCCAAGTACATGCCTATGAAGAATCTCTATGACCCTCTAATCTCTTTATACTCTCTTGCTCTGCAAAATATCTCTCTAGCAGAAATTTTATGAAAAACCCACCACTAGGATTGAGTTCCGCATAATTACGAAGCGTAATGAAGACATACTGATCTTAACACGCCTAAAATTTAATAGTTTTCATAGAAAATACGCAAAACTTACCAACGCACATTTTCAATTTACAACACACAAACGTTCGGTAACGGAGCGGTCACAACAAGTGATCTCGTAGTGTCCGTTTTTCATTCATTCTCTTTTACTGCTCAAACTATCAATCACAGTTTTTTTCAATTGCCCAGAAAACAAGCCATATCTAGAATAATTATTTGGAATAGTATACATAAGTTACAAATTTGGTATCAAAATTAGTATTCTTCTCAGATGAAGTAGCATCAATTTCAGTTCTTTTTATTTTGTCAGGAAGATCAACCAGCACGGTTACTTCTTTTCTTTCCGGTGAAGTAGCAATCGTTGGAGCATTGACATAGTTTTCCGTCTTCAAAATTTGAGTGTTCACGATACTAGAGGAGTCAGCATGTATACGTTTGAGATAAGAAGGGTGGTTCTTAAAGCGAGTGATAAAGTCTTTGGGAGAGAGATCCAATGTAGGAACTTCTATTCCGGAATGATGTGTGTTTATGTGGGATAGTCTTTTCTGTTTGGATGAGAAAAACTTATCACATATGGTACAATAAGTAGAACAGAGACAATGCATAACTGACCGCTCACAGCAGAATAGGATATTTAAATGATCAATCGACTCTGACAAGTTGTATTGATGTATTATTTAAACTGCGTTCAATTTCATCACATGAACTCCGATGTAAGCACGAAACCATTCAAAACTGTATCATCTCATTTCAAAAACGTGCCAATGCATGCCTGAAAAACTCAAATTACAGAGTCAAAATGCATTTACCTACAGCTATCCACTACTTTTAATGGGTCATAATACACTTTTATAGAGTAGAAACTCGCTATAATTGGTTTATGCCGCGCCTATTGTGGTCAATGCAATGTGTGAGGTAAAAATATTTCCTCCACGGAAGAGTGCTTCTCCGTACACATAATTTCGAATGTAAGTTTTGAATGAAATGACTTTGAAAGATGTATAAATTAGTGTATATACAAAAAATCTCCACTCCGATATTCCTAATAATAGTACGAATCGCACATTTCTGAATGAATATCGTGCAAGTGTACGCTCTAAAAATTTACTTCCCAATAGTCAAAATTCACATTCCCAAAGCTATTGAGCACTTTCCCAAAGCTATCGAGCACTTTCTCAAAGCTATCGAACACTTTCAGAAGGCCATAATACACTCTCATATCCCAAAAATTCATTATAATTCGTTCCTTTCCCCCCATATATGGGCATTTTTGATGTGGAATTCCGTGAATATAAAAGCGATAGTAGTTTCATATACCCATATTTCGCCATAATTCCTCCTTTTGGCCTACATACTTAGACAATTAGTATGTGGAAGGCCATTAAATACGGTTGAAAAGTCATAATATATGCGTCGTAGACTGAAAATTTTCCTATAGATCATTTCGTTCACAACGTTTTGGGCATTTTTAATGCGTCAGGTATTGTTTTTTTTTTCAAAAGTGTTAGTAAAAACCTAGAATTTCACTGTATTTTTTCAAACAGTGTGTAGATACCGGGACGGAAAGCATATTCTAGGAAGAGAAATCTGTATCAAAAAAGCTACTAGACTCCCACGATCTTCTGATCAGTCGCAGACTTGTCTGACAATCTACTTTATCACATAAACGCTCAGTAGATAGGGCATTTTTGATGTGTAATTTCATGAAGTATTTCTCAAAAAAAGTGATATTATTTCTTTGTACACCATTAATTCGCTGAAATTCGTTCTTTCGGCAGTCATATATGGGCACACTTGTATGTGTCAGGCCCTTGAATACGGTTGAAAAGTCATTATACACTGTCGTAATTCACTATAATTAATGTATTTTGCACCAGGTATAGGCATTTTCATTGTAGAATGCACTCATTTTCCGAAAATATCAGTAAAAAAACCCTGGAATTTCATGTTTTCTTCCAAACCGTGTGTAATTACCGAGCCAGAAAGCATTTTTCTAGATTCTCCCTTTTCGAATAGTAGAGGTAGAAATTAGTCTAAATGTACACAAAAACTGTCCATCTCTACTCGGTCTTCCTAATATTATTACGAGTCGCGCATTTTTCAGTAAATATCGTGCAAATGCATGCCCTAAAAATGAAAATTTACTGCCCTGTAGGCAAAATGCACTTTCCCAAAGCTATTCAGCACTTTCCCAAAGCTATCGAGCACTTTCCCGAAAGCTCTCGAGCACTTTCAGAAGCCATAATTCATTCTCATATTCCATAAATCCGTCATAATTCGTGTCTCTCGCCCCATATAAGGACATTTTCGATGTGTAAGTTCATAGTATTTCTCTAGTGTCATCGCCAAAACTTAGGTAAGTCTTTTTTCAAGAAACACAGCAACAGAAAACCTTGTGATACATCTACTCGAAAGTAATTTTTGATGACAACGGCTTCGAAAACTCGAAAAAACAAGAAACTTATAAGCTGATCACCCATCTAAGAATCAGAAAATCTCAGTTAAAAATACAAAACTACATTTCAATGAGAACTACCCCGTCTTGAACTGTTTTGAAAATACGGAAAATTCTGGAATTTCAAGTCTTCATTCTAAAAACTAGGTGATAATTTTTAATATAGACAACGAGAATTGCAATTTAAAAACACAATACTATACTTAATTAATACAAACGTTACTTCCAACATCAAATTACCGGAGTGGAGAGGTCACAACAGGTGATCTCGTAATATAGGGTTCTTTGACAGAGATGTATGTCTCTCCGGTATAGCTCTAACGGATTGATAAAAAGGGAACTATTTCATTTGCATTCAAAAACTAGCATCTCTTTATTATTTCAGGGATACCCCAAAATTAATTGGCTATTTAGTTCCATATCTTTTTCATGAACTAGAATCTCATTTCCGTATAATTGAGAATTCCTCCGCTATTTTATAGACTGTTTTAGTCTTTCTAGGTGTGAAAATTCTCCACGACACACGTTCAAGTCGTTTTTTGTAGAACGTGCTCTCTCTAAAGTATCATACAGTTATTCTTTTACCAAAGAAGTCATATAATCGAGCAACGGAAAAATGAATTCACTTGGTTTTATGTAGAGCAATTTTTCTCTAAAATATCATATTTCACTTACTCCTTCACCAAAGAATCCATGAAATTAAGCAACGGAGATGAAAAACATTTTCCTAGTGTAACCAATACTGAAATATTTCAAGCCTTAAATTTCTAGAAAGTACATGGAAATACAATACAACTACAAAGAAAATGCACTTTCTAAAAGCCAAAATGTACTACCATTTACTAGAAATCAACCATTACACTTCGATTTTTATACCGAATTAATTGAGATCACTCCTGAAAAATTACTTATTCCACATTGGCATATCTCTCGCGCTCTACTATATTGTAGTCCAGTTTTGAACTAAGATGTCTGCTCTATCCTTTTTCTGTGTTTATGTGTTTAGACTTTAATGTATTGAAAGGAAACGTACACTCGAGGGCACTAGACGTGACCTCTCCGTTTCCGAATGGTTTGGTGTTGACAATGGGATGTGTTATTGACTCTTAATACAACTAATTTTTTTAATACCTTCCATCTTTTTCATAATTTTTCTCCCTTTCTTTGATTTACTTCGTATCATTTTTCTCCCTTTCTTTGATTTGTTCTCCTTGCATTAACCTTTTTCGAATCTTTTTCTCAATCAGAAACTACAGTTTCTTCCTTTCTTTATATTCCTTTCTTTCTTGAAGTTTGCAAAAGAGTTATAGTGAAATTGGAGAAAATACGAAGTAAATCAAAGAAAGGGAGAAAAATGATACGAAGTAAATCAAAGAAAGGGAGAAAAATTATGAAAAAGATGGAAGGTATTAAAAAAATTAGTTGTATTAAGAGTCAATAACACATCCCATTGTCAACACCAAACCATTCGGAAACGGAGAGGTCACGTCTAGTGCCCTCGAGTGTACGTTTCCTTTCAATACATTAAAGTCTAAACACATAAACACAGAAAAAGGATAGAGCAGACATCTTAGTTCAAAACTGGACTACAATATAGTAGAGCGCGAGAGATATGCCAATGTGGAATAAGTAATTTTTCAGGAGTGATCTCAATTAATTCGGTATAAAAATCGAAGTGTAATGGTTGATTTCTAGTAAATGGTAGTACATTTTGGCTTTCAGAAAGTGCATTTTCTTTGTAGTTGTATTATATTTCCATGTACTTTCTAGAAATTTAAGGCTTGAAATATTTCAGTATTGGTTACACTAGGAAAATGTTTTTCATCTCCGTTGCTTAATTTCATGGATTCTTTGGTGAAGGAGTAAGTGAAATATGATATTTTAGAGAAAAATTGCTCTACATAAAACCAAGTGAATTCATTTTTCCGTTGCTCGATTATATGACTTCTTTGGTAAAAGAATAACTGTATGATACTTTAGAGAGAGCACGTTCTACAAAAAACGACTTGAACGTGTGTCGTGGAGAATTTTCACACCTAGAAAGACTAAAACAGTCTATAAAATAGCGGAGGAATTCTCAATTATACGGAAATGAGATTCTAGTTCATGAAAAAGATATGGAACTAAATAGCCAATTAGTTTTGGGGTATCCCTGAAATAATAAAGAAATGCTAGTTTTTGAATGCAAATGAAATAGTTCCCTTTTTAATATCAATCCGTTAGAGCTATACCGGAGAGACATACATCTCTGTCAAAGAACCCTATATTACGAGATCACCTGTTGTGACCTCTCCACTCCGGTAATTTGATGTTGGAAGTAACGTTTGTATTAATTAAGTATAGTATTGTGTTTTTAAATTGCAATTCTCGTTGTCTATATTAAAAATTATCACCTAGTTTTTAGAATGAAGACTTGAAATTCCAGAATTTTCCGTATTTTCAAAACAGTTCAAGACGGGGTAGTTCTCATTGAAATGTAGTTTTGTATTTTTAACTGAGATTTTCTGATTTTTAGATGGGTGATCAGCTTATAAGTTTCTTGTTTTTTCGAGTTTTCGAAGCCGTTGTCATCAAAAATTACTTTCGAGTAGATCTATCACAAGGTTTTCTGTTGCTGTGTTTCTTGAAAAAAGACTTACCTAAGTTTTGGCGATGACACTAGAGAAATACTATGAACTTACACATCGAAAATGTCCATATATGGGGCGAGAGAAACGAATTATGACGGATTTATGGAATATGAGAATGAATTATGGCTTCTGAAAGTGCTCGAGAGCTTTTGGAAAAGTGCTCGAGAGCTTTGGGAAAGTGCTGAATAGCTTTGGGAAAGTGCATTTTGCCTACAGGGCAGTAAATTTTCATTTTTAGGGCATGAATTTGCACGATATTTACTGAAAAATGCGCGACTCGTAATAATATTAGGAAGACCGAGTAGAGATGGACAGTTTTTGTGTACATTTAGACTAATTTCTACCTCTACTATTCGAAAAGGGAGAATCTAGAAAAATGCTTTCTGGCTCGGTAATTACACACGGTTTGGAAGAAAACATGAAATTACAGGGTTTTTACTGATATTTTCGGAAAATGAGTGCATTCTACAATGAAAATGCCTATACCTGGTGCAAAATACATTAATTAGTGAATTACGACAGTGTATAATGACTTTTCAACCGTATTCAAGGGCCTGAAACATACAAGTGTGCCCATATATGACTGCCGAAAGGACGAATTTCAGCGAATTAATGGTGTACAAAGAAATAATATCACTTTTTTTGAGAAATACTTCATGAAATTACACATCAAAAATGCCCTATCTACTGAGCGTTTATGTGATAAAGTAGATTGTCAGACAAATCTGCGACTGATCAGAAGATCGTGGGAGTCTAGTAGCTTTTTTGATACAGATTTCTCTTCCTAGAATATGCTTTCCGTCCCGGTATCTACACACTGTTTGAAAAAATACAGTGAAATTCTAGGTTTTTACTAACACTTTAAAAAACAAACCAATACCTGACGCATTAAAAATGCCCAAAACGTTGTGAACGAAATGATCTATAGGAAAATTTTCAGTCTACGACGCATATATTATGACTTTTCAACCGTATTTAATGGCCTTACACATACAAATTGCCTAAGTATGTAGGCCAAAAGGAGGAATTATGGCGAAATATGGGTATATGAAACTACTATCGCTTTTATATTCACGGAATTCCACATCAAAAATGCCCATATATGGGGGGAAAGGAACGAATTATAATGAATTTTTGGGATATGAGAGTGTATTATGGCCTTCTGAAAGTGTTCGATAGCTTTGAGAAAGTGCTCGATAGCTTTGGGAAAGTGCTCAATAGCTTTGGGAATGTGAATTTTGACTATTGGGAAGTAAATTTTTAGAGCGTACACTTGCACGATATTCATTCAGAAATGTGCGATTCGTACTATTATTAGGAATATCGGAGTGGAGATTTTTTGTATATACACTAATTTATACATCTTTCAAAGTCATTTCATTCAAAACTTACATTCGAAATTATGTGTACGGAGAAGCACTCTTCCGTGGAGGAAATATTTTTACCTCACACATTGCATTGACCACAATAGGCGCGGCATAAACCAATTATAGCGAGTTTCTACTCTATAAAAGTGTATTATGACCCATTAAAAGTAGTGGATAGCTGTAGGAAAATGCATTTTGACTCTGTAATTTGAGTTTTTCAGGCATGCATTGGCACGTTTTTGAAATGAGATGATACAGTTTCGAATGGTTTCGTGCTTACATCGGAGTTCATGTGATGAAATTGAACGCAGTTTAAATAATACATCAATACAACTTGTCAGAGTCGATTGATCATTTAAATATCCTATTCTGTTGTGAGCGGTCAGTTATGCATTGTCTCTGTTCTACTTATTGTACCATATGTGACAAGTTTTTCTCATCCAAACAGAAAAGACTATCCCACATAAACACACATCATTCCGGAATAGAAGTTCCTACATTGGATCTCTCTCCCAAAGACTTTATCACTCGCTTTAAGAACCACCCTTCTTATCTCAAACGTATACATGCTGACTCCTCTAGTATCGTGAACACTCAAATTTTGAAGACGGAAAACTATGTCAATGCTCCAACGATTGCTACTTCACCGGAAAGAAAAGAAGTAACCGTGCTGGTTGATCTTCCTGACAAAATAAAAAGAACTGAAATTGATGCTACTTCATCTGAGAAGAATACTAATTTTGATACCAAATTTGTAACTTAAGTATACTATTCCAAATAAATATTCTAGATATGGCTTGTTTTCTGGGCAATTGAAAAAAACTGTGATTGATCGTTTGAGCAGTAAAAGAGAATGAATGAAAAACGGACACTACGAGATCACTTGTTGTGACCGCTCCGTTACCGAACGTTTGTGTGTTGTAAATTGAAGTTAAGCGTTGGTAAGTTTTGCGTATTTTCTATGAAAACTATTAAATTTTAGGCGTGTTAAGATCAGTATGTCTTCATTACGCTTCGTAATTATGGGGAACTCAATCCTAGTGGTGGGTTTTTCATAAAATTTCTGCTAGAGAGATATTTTGCAGAGCAAGAGAGTATAAAGAGATTAGAGGGTCATAGAGATTCTTCATAGGCATGTACTTGGATATCTAGAGCCGATTTCGATGATTTTCCTGAAAATATGTAACCAGTCACAATACATATTCAAAAAAACCCGTAAAGTGATGTACAATAAACTGAGTTGTTTCACACTTTGTTCATACCTGGCTTCAAGGTCTTCTGTTGTTATCCCGTTAAGTGTATTTTACTGAATTTTAGAGTGTTTCTCTCATCGAATTCTGGGCACATTTTTGAATGTTGTTTTTGAATTCAAATCAACAATGAGTTTCTAGGCATTTCAAACTCTTTCAGAGTGAACTCACTTGACCGGGATTTTTGAAGCGGTACTGAAGATAAAAACTAGTATTTTTTAATGGCAAACGGCTTTTCGAAGGTGATTTCCACTTCAAAAATAAAGTCTAACACATTTTGCACCTAAAACACATGCAAACCAAAAGTCTTCATGGTATCTGCTTCGCTTTCACAAGCTCTATGATGCAAAAGTCGCAAAAGAATGTTTCTTAATGAATGTTTCTTAAGCCGTGTAACTTTCACCCGTACAACGAAAAGAGGTCGTGGCAGTTTCCCCAATGTCCAAAGTGAAGTGGTATTAAAAATGTGCAGCGATACCTGGATGACCATAAAGAAAAACATAATTTTGGAACACTATGAAGTGGATAAAAGTTCTCGAAATATTGAACACGTAGGAGCTCATGCAATAGCACAAGTGGTTTCTTTCTTGGCCGACGACACTAGATGCGTCGCGTTCCGGTGTGCTTTGTGAATGTCATGTCTGCTTATTTACGTTCCTACTCACGTACACTCTCATGTCTAAATCTTAGTCGAGAAGGCTAAATCAAAAAATTTGCTTGAGGTTTCCGAACTTTCTTCATGGTTCTGACTCAATTGGCGAAATAGTGTTAAAACGTATTCTACAAGGGCACTTCGCGTGACCTCTCCGTTCCCGAATGGTTTAGTGTTGATATTAAATTTATATGATTTTGTATTTTTTGTGGTGTAGACATCCCATTTCTGAGTTGAAATTTCGTTAAAGCTATCTTACTCGACAATTCAAATTGTGCAATGGTTATTGATGTGTGCTCGTGAAAATAGAACAACGGGAGTTTTCACCAAGGCTGGGGGAACTCGATGATTGAATGGAACATCGTTTTTTTCTGGCCGAGATATTAGTTCCATCAAGCGTAATCATATTTTTGCATATGTATCAAAAACAGAATAGAGGTGAAATATTTATTACAAACTATAATATTACTTCAATAGCATCTTTGTATGTAGAAATTCTTGTTACAGTTCGGACAGTCGACCTTCCGAACGCAAGTTTCAGTGCATCCTTTGCGACAACAGTGAATACACATGGGTGTACACTTGTGACGATCCGCTCTCAAATACGTTTTGTAGCAGTCTTTGCACAATGTTTTTCCAATAGTAGTCCTATTGGGTGTGAATACATCGAAGTGACCGTTAAAACAGGCAATGAACATCTTTTTGGGGGCAGTAGTATTACTTTCCCATTTCAATGAATAGACTTTGGCGGGAGGAACACGGTGATATAGTTGAATATGATAGCGAGGCATTTTTGCAGCAATTTTTTCGAGATCATCCATCCCAAAGACGGGTTTATCGGCCGGGATTTCACATCTTTCAAGAAGTTCGAGAGCTGTCGTGTTCCATGTTGCAGGATGCTTTCTCAAATAACATTGCTTCTGGCGTATTCTTTCCACATCAACTGGATCAGTGGCAAACTTTGAATCGGATAATAGTTTCGAAATTGTCACGGCAAAGGAAAGAGATAGACGAGTAGAAGAAGGAACAACGGCTTTAATTTTCAATTCACAGTCAAAAAGGGACGACATGTTGATATGAACGTAGGTGTGCTGAATGACGATTTACGTATTTCTGGCCTGGTACTTGTTGAATTGACCAATCACAGGCCTTGGCCACGCCCCTTTTGATCATGCCTATCTCTTTCGAATCTCGCCTGGTTGTTTCGTAGGTGATGAACTGACCAATCACAGGCCTTGGCCACACTCCTTTTGATCCTATCTCAGCATTTTCGTAATTGCAAGACTGGTCAATTCAATGTCACCCCATAAGCGTCTATATAGCGTATTATTTCGTATAAGCGAATCGGTTAGTACAAGGTCACTCTCGAAATAACGAACACCTATTTCGAAAACCTGAAAAATTTCGCAATAATCAAAATACATGGACTACCAACTCGCGGTCGCATATTCTGCTGTGCAAGATCAGCATATCATGGAGATATCAGAAGAACCCCTTAATTTCGAAACTGGTGTTTTAGAATGGCAGTCGCAACTGGGGGACTCGTCCCGCAGGTGTAAATAAGGAAAAAATGAGATGAAAATGACTAAAATGTATTTTTTTATTTTTTGAATAATATTAAATTTTTTTTTTTGAAAAATATTGATTTTTTTGATTGATTGCTTTCAAAACCTCATTCCTGGGTGATACCTCATTCCTGCACCTAAAAGCCTAAGAGAGTAGAATAGAGATACCGCAACTGGGGGCAATTCCGCAGGGGGAGACTCTATTTAGGAGGCGCCGCAACTGGGGGACACGCCGCAGGGGGGGTACATACACTACTAATATAAAGTCGTATTAGGTTTTTGTAGCTGGGAGCAACAGACTTGATGGCCGTATGAACTTTTTTCTGTAGCTGCAAGGCAAAGAAGTAATAACCGCGTTAATTTGTCTTTTGTGGCTGTGCGCCACAGAATAGATTGTCGTATCAGGTTTTTGTAGCTGGGAGCAACAGACTTGATAGCCGTATGAACTTTTCTCTGTAGCTGCAAGCCAACAAGTCGATAACCGCGATATTTCGTGTTTTGTGGCTGTGCGCCACAGAATAGATTGTCGTATTAGGTTTTTGTAGCTGGGAGCAACAGATTTGATAGCCGTATGAACTGTTCTCTGTAGCTGCAAGGCAAAGAGTCGATAACCGCGTTAATTCGTATTTTGTGGCTGTGCGCCACAGAATAGATAGTCGTATCAGGTTTTTGTAGCTGGGAGCAACATACTTGATAGCCGTATAACCTTTTTCCTGTAGCTGCACGGCAAAGAGTCAATAACCGCGTTAATTTGTCTTTTGTGGCTGTGCGCCACAGAATATAAAGTCGTATTAGGTTTTTGTAGCTGGGAGCAACAGACTTGATAGCCGTATGAACTTTTTTCTGTAGCTGCAAGGCAAAGAGGTAATAACCGCGTTAATTTGTCTTTTGTGGCTGTGCGCCACAGAATAGATTGTCGTATCAGGTTTTTGTAGCTGGGAGCAACATACTTGATAGCCGTATGAACTTTTTTCTGTAGCTGCAAGGCAAAGAGGTAATAACCGCGTTAATTTGTCTTTTGTGGCTGTGCGCCACAGGATATAAAGTCGTATTAGGTTTTTGTAGCCATGAGCAACAGACTTGATAGCCGTATAAACTTTTTTCTGTAGCTGCAAGGCAAAGAGTCGATAACCGCGTTATATCGTATTTTGTGGCTGTGTGCCACAGAATAGATAGTTGTATTGGGTTTTTCTAGCTGGGAGCAACATACTTGATAGCCATATAAACTTTTTTCTGTAGCTGCACGGCAAAGAGTCAATAACCGCGTTAATTTGTCTTTTGTGGCTGTGCGCCACAGAATATAAAGTCGTATTAGGTTTTTGTAGCTGGGAGCAACAGACTTGATAGCCGTATAAATTTTTTTCCTGTAGCTGCAAGGCAAAGAGGTAATAACCGCGTTAATTTGTCTTTTGTGGCTGTGCGCCACAGAATATAAAGTCGTATTAGGTTTTTGTAGCTGGGAGCAACAGATTTGATAGCCGTATGAAATGTTCTCTGTAACTGCAAGGCAAAGAGTCAATAACCGCGTTAATTTGTATTTTGTGGCTGTGCGCCACAGAATATAAAGTCGTATTATGTTTTTGTAGTTGGAAGCAACAGACTTGATAGCCGTATGATTTCTTTTGTAGCTGCAAGTCAAAATGTCAATAACCGCGTTAATTCGTCTTTGTGGCTGTGCGCCACAGAATAGATTGTCGTATCAGGTTTTTGTAGCTGGGAGCAACAGACTTGATAGCCGTATGAACTTTTTTCTGTAGCTGCAAGGCAAAGAGGTAATAACCGCGTTAATTTGTCTTTTGTGGCTGTGCGCCACAGGATATAAAGTCGTATTAGGTTTTTGTAGCCATGAGCAACATACTTGATAGCCGTATAAACTTTTTTCTGTAGCTGCAAGGCAAAGAGTCGATAACCGCGTTATATCGTATTTTGTGGCTGTGTGCCACAGAATAGATAGTTGTATTGGGTTTTTCTAGCTGGGAACAACATACTTGATAGCCATATAAACTTTTTTCTGTAGCTGCACGGCAAAGAGTCAATAACCGCGTTAATTTGTCTTTTGTGGCTGTGCGCCACAGAATATAAAGTCGTATTAGGTTTTTGTAGCTGGGAGCAACAGACTTGATAGCCGTATAAACTTTTTTTCTGTAGCTGCAAGGCAAAGAGGTAATAACCGCGTTAATTTGTCTTTTGTGGCTGTGCGCCACAGAATATAAAGTCGTATTAGGTTTTTGTAGCTGGGAGCAACAGATTTGATAGCCGTATGAAATGTTCTCTGTAACTGCAAGGCAAAGAGTCAATAACCGCGTTAATTTGTATTTTGTGGCTGTGCGCTACAGAATATAAAGTCGTATTATGTTTTTGTAGTTGGAAGCAACAGACTTGATAGCCGTATGATTTTTTTTTGTAGCTGCAAGTCAAAATGTCAATAACCGCGTTAATTCGTCTTTGTGGCTGTGCGCCACAGAATAGATTGTCGTATCAGGTTTTTGTAGCTGGGAGCAACAGACTTGATAGCCGTATGAACTTTTTTCTGTAGCTGCAAGGCAAAGAGGTAATAACCGCGTTAATTTGTCTTTTGTGGCTGTGCGCCACAGGATATAAAGTCGTATTAGGTTTTTGTAGCCATGAGCAACAGACTTGATAGCCGTATAAACTTTTTTCTGTAGCTGCAAGGCAAAGAGTCGATAACCGCGTTATATCGTATTTTGTGGCTGTGTGCCACAGAATAGATAGTTGTATTGGGTTTTTCTAGCTGGGAACAACATACTTGATAGCCATATAAACTTTTTTCTGTAGCTGCACGGCAAAGAGTCAATAACCGCGTTAATTTGTCTTTTGTGGCTGTGCGCCACAGAATATAAAGTCGTATTAGGTTTTTGTAGCTGGGAGCAACAGACTTGATAGCCGTATAAACTTTTTTTCTGTAGCTGCAAGGCAAAGAGGTAATAACCGCGTTAATTTGTCTTTTGTGGCTGTGCGCCACAGGATATAAAGTCGTATTAGGTTTTTGTAGCCATGAGCAACAGACTTGATAGCCGTATAAACTTTTTTCTGTAGCTGCAAGGCAAAGAGTCGATAACCGCGTTATATCGTATTTTGTGGCTGTGTGCCACAGAATAGATAGTTGTATTGGGTTTTTCTAGCTGGGAACAACATACTTGATAGCCATATAAACTTTTTTCTGTAGCTGCACGGCAAAGAGTCAATAACCGCGTTAATTTGTCTTTTGTGGCTGTGCGCCACAGAATATAAAGTCGTATTAGGTTTTTGTAGCTGGGAGCAACAGACTTGATAGCCGTATAAACTTTTTTTCTGTAGCTGCAAGGCAAAGAGGTAATAACCGCGTTAATTTGTCTTTTGTGGCTGTGCGCCACAGAATATAAAGTCGTATTAGGTTTTTGTAGCTGGGAGCAACAGATTTGATAGCCGTATGAACTTTTTTCTGTAGCTGCAAGGCAAAGAGTCGATAACCGCGTTATATCGTATTTTGTGGCTGTGTGCCACAGAATAGATAGTTGTATTGGGTTTTTCTAGCTGGGAGCAACATACTTGATAGCCATATAAACTTTTTTCTGTAGCTGCACGGCAAAGAGTCAATAACCGCGTTAATTTGTCTTTTGTGGCTGTGCGCCACAGAATAGATTGTCGTATCAGGTTTTTGTAGCTGGGAGCAACAGACTTGATAGCCGTATGAACGTTTTTCGGTAGCTGCAAGGCAAAGAGGTAATAACCGCGTTAATTTGTCTTTTGTGGCTGTGCGCCACAGGATATAAAGTCGTATTAGGTTTGTGTAGCCATGAGCAACAGACTTGATAGCCGTATAAACTTTTTTCTGTAGCTGCAAGGCAAAGAGTCGATAACCGCGTTATATCGTATTTTGTGGCTGTGTGCCACAGAATAGATAGTTGTATTGGGTTTTTCTAGCTGGGAGCAACATACTTGATAGCCATATAAACTTTTTTCTGTAGCTGCACGGCAAAGAGTCAATAACCGCGTTAATTTGTCTTTTGTGGCTGTGCGCCACAGAATATAAAGTCGTATTAGGTTTTTGTAGCTGGGAGCAACAGACTTGATAGCCGTATAAACTTTTTTTCTGTAGCTGCAAGGCAAAGAGGTAATAACCGCGTTAATTTGTCTTTTGTGGCTGTGCGCCACAGAATATAAAGTCGTATTAGGTTTTTGTAGCTGGGAGCAACAGATTTGATAGCCGTATGAAATGTTCTCTGTAACTGCAAGGCAAAGAGTCAATAACCGCGTTAATTTGTATTTTGTGGCTGTGCGCTACAGAATATAAAGTCGTATTATGTTTTTGTAGTTGGAAGCAACAGACTTGATAGCCGTATGATTTTTTTTTGTAGCTGCAAGTCAAAATGTCAATAACCGCGTTAATTCGTCTTTGTGGCTGTGCGCCACAGAATAGATTGTCGTATCAGGTTTTTGTAGCTGGGAGCAACAGACTTGATAGCCGTATGAACTTTTTTCTGTAGCTGCAAGGCAAAGAGGTAATAACCAAGTTAATTTGTCTTTTGTGGCTGTGCGCCACAGAATATAAAGTCGTATTAGGTTTTTGTAGCTGGGAGCAACAGACTTGATAGCCGTATGAACTTTTTTCTGTAGCTGCAAGGCAAAGAGTCGATAACCGCGTTATATCGTATTTTGTGGCTGTGTGCCACAGAATAGATAGTTGTATTGGGTTTTTCTAGCTGGGAGCAACATACTTGATAGCCATATAAACTTTTTTCTGTAGCTGCACGGCAAAGAGTCAATAACCGCGTTAATTTGTCTTTTGTGGCTGTGCGCCACAGAATAGATTGTCGTATCAGGTTTTTGTAGCTGGGAGCAACAGACTTGATAGCCGTATGAACGTTTTTCTGTAGCTGCAAGGCAAAGAGGTAATAACCGCGTTAATTTGTCTTTTGTGGCTGTGCGCCACAGGATATAAAGTCGTATTAGGTTTGTGTAGCCATGAGCAACAGACTTGATAGCCGTATAAACTTTTTTCTGTAGCTGCAAGGCAAAGAGTCGATAACCGCGTTATATCGTATTTTGTGGCTGTGTGCCACAGAATAGATAGTTGTATTGGGTTTTTCTAGCTGGGAGCAACATACTTGATAGCCATATAAACTTTTTTCTGTAGCTGCACGGCAAAGAGTCAATAACCGCGTTAATTTGTCTTTTGTGGCTGTGCGCCACAGAATATAAAGTCGTATTAGGTTTTTGTAGCTGGGAGCAACAGACTTGATAGCCGTATAAACTTTTTTTCTGTAGCTGCAAGGCAAAGAGGTAATAACCGCGTTAATTTGTCTTTTGTGGCTGTGCGCCACAGAATATAAAGTCGTATTAGGTTTTTGTAGCTGGGAGCAACAGATTTGATAGCCGTATGAAATGTTCTCTGTAACTGCAAGGCAAAGAGTCAATAACCGCGTTAATTTGTATTTTGTGGCTGTGCGCTACAGAATATAAAGTCGTATTATGTTTTTGTAGTTGGAAGCAACAGACTTGATAGCCGTATGATTTTTTTTTGTAGCTGCAAGTCAAAATGTCAATAACCGCGTTAATTCGTCTTTGTGGCTGTGCGCCACAGAATAGATTGTCGTATCAGGTTTTTGTAGCTGGGAGCAACAGACTTGATAGCCGTATGAACTTTTTTCTGTAGCTGCAAGGCAAAGAGGTAATAACCAAGTTAATTTGTCTTTTGTGGCTGTGCGCCACAGAATATAAAGTCGTATTAGGTTTTTGTAGCTGGGAGCAACAGACTTGATAGCCGTATGAACTTTTTTCTGTAGCTGCAAGGCAAAGAGTCGATAACCGCGTTATATCGTATTTTGTGGCTGTGTGCCACAGAATAGATAGTTGTATTGGGTTTTTCTAGCTGGGAGCAACATACTTGATAGCCATATAAACTTTTTTCTGTAGCTGCACGGCAAAGAGTCAATAACCGCGTTAATTTGTCTTTTGTGGCTGTGCGCCACAGAATAGATTGTCGTATCAGGTTTTTGTAGCTGGGAGCAACAGACTTGATAGCCGTATGAACGTTTTTCTGTAGCTGCAAGGCAAAGAGGTAATAACCGCGTTAATTTGTCTTTTGTGGCTGTGCGCCACAGGATATAAAGTCGTATTAGGTTTGTGTAGCCATGAGCAACAGACTTGATAGCCGTATAAACTTTTTTCTGTAGCTGCAAGGCAAAGAGTCGATAACCGCGTTATATCGTATTTTGTGGCTGTGTGCCACAGAATAGATAGTTGTATTGGGTTTTTCTAGCTGGGAGCAACATACTTGATAGCCATATAAACTTTTTTCTGTAGCTGCACGGCAAAGAGTCAATAACCGCGTTAATTTGTCTTTTGTGGCTGTGCGCCACAGAATATAAAGTCGTATTAGGTTTTTGTAGCTGGGAGCAACAGACTTGATAGCCGTATAAACTTTTTTTCTGTAGCTGCAAGGCAAAGAGGTAATAACCGCGTTAATTTGTCTTTTGTGGCTGTGCGCCACAGAATATAAAGTCGTATTAGGTTTTTGTAGCTGGGAGCAACAGATTTGATAGCCGTATGAAATGTTCTCTGTAACTGCAAGGCAAAGAGTCAATAACCGCGTTAATTTGTATTTTGTGGCTGTGCGCTACAGAATATAAAGTCGTATTATGTTTTTGTAGTTGGAAGCAACAGACTTGATAGCCGTATGATTTTTTTTTGTAGCTGCAAGTCAAAATGTCAATAACCGCGTTAATTCGTCTTTGTGGCTGTGCGCCACAGAATAGATTGTCGTATCAGGTTTTTGTAGCTGGGAGCAACAGACTTGATAGCCGTATGAACTTTTTTCTGTAGCTGCAAGGCAAAGAGGTAATAACCGCGTTAATTTGTCTTTTGTGGCTGTGCGCCACAGGATATAAAGTCGTATTAGGTTTTTGTAGCCATGAGCAACAGACTTGATAGCCGTATAAACTTTTTTCTGTAGCTGCAAGGCAAAGAGTCGATAACCGCGTTATATCGTATTTTGTGGCTGTGTGCCACAGAATAGATAGTTGTATTGGGTTTTTCTAGCTGGGAACAACATACTTGATAGCCATATAAACTTTTTTCTGTAGCTGCACGGCAAAGAGTCAATAACCGCGTTAATTTGTCTTTTGTGGCTGTGCGCCACAGAATATAAAGTCGTATTAGGTTTTTGTAGCTGGGAGCAACAGACTTGATAGCCGTATAAACTTTTTTTCTGTAGCTGCAAGGCAAAGAGGTAATAACCGCGTTAATTTGTCTTTTGTGGCTGTGCGCCACAGAATATAAAGTCGTATTAGGTTTTTGTAGCTGGGAGCAACAGACTTGATAGCCGTATAAACTTTTTTTCTGTAGCTGCAAGGCAAAGAGGTAATAACCGCGTTAATTTGTCTTTTGTGGCTGTGCGCCACAGAATATAAAGTCGTATTAGGTTTTTGTAGCTGGGAGCAACAGACTTGATAGCCGTATGAACTTTTTTCTGTAGCTGCACGGCAAAGAGTCAATAACCGCGTTAATTTGTCTTTTGTGGCTGTGCGCCACAGAGTAGATTGTCGTATCAGGTTTTTGTAGCTGGGAGCAACAGACTTGATAGCCGTATGAACGTTTTTCTGTAGCTGCAAGGCAAAGAGGTAATAACCGCGTTAATTTGTCTTTTGTGGCTGTGCGCCACAGGATATAAAGTCGTATTAGGTTTGTGTAGCCATGAGCAACAGACTTGATAGCCGTATAAACTTTTTTCTGTAGCTGCAAGGCAAAGAGTCGATAACCGCGTTATATCGTATTTTGTGGCTGTGTGCCACAGAATAGATAGTTGTATTGGGTTTTTCTAGCTGGGAGCAACATACTTGATAGCCATATAAACTTTTTTCTGTAGCTGCACGGCAAAGAGTCAATAACCGCGTTAATTTGTCTTTTGTGGCTGTGCGCCACAGAATATAAAGTCGTATTAGGTTTTTGTAGCTGGGAGCAACAGACTTGATAGCCGTATAAACTTTTTTTCTGTAGCTGCAAGGCAAAGAGGTAATAACCGCGTTAATTTGTCTTTTGTGGCTGTGCGCCACAGAATATAAAGTCGTATTAGGTTTTTGTAGCTGGGAGCAACAGATTTGATAGCCGTATGAAATGTTCTCTGTAACTGCAAGGCAAAGAGTCAATAACCGCGTTAATTTGTATTTTGTGGCTGTGCGCTACAGAATATAAAGTCGTATTATGTTTTTGTAGTTGGAAGCAACAGACTTGATAGCCGTATGATTTTTTTTTGTAGCTGCAAGTCAAAATGTCAATAACCGCGTTAATTCGTCTTTGTGGCTGTGCGCCACAGAATAGATTGTCGTATCAGGTTTTTGTAGCTGGGAGCAACAGACTTGATAGCCGTATGAACTTTTTTCTGTAGCTGCAAGGCAAAGAGGTAATAACCGCGTTAATTTGTCTTTTGTGGCTGTGCGCCACAGGATATAAAGTCGTATTAGGTTTTTGTAGCCATGAGCAACAGACTTGATAGCCGTATAAACTTTTTTCTGTAGCTGCAAGGCAAAGAGTCGATAACCGCGTTATATCGTATTTTGTGGCTGTGTGCCACAGAATAGATAGTTGTATTGGGTTTTTCTAGCTGGGAACAACATACTTGATAGCCATATAAACTTTTTTCTGTAGCTGCACGGCAAAGAGTCAATAACCGCGTTAATTTGTCTTTTGTGGCTGTGCGCCACAGAATATAAAGTCGTATTAGGTTTTTGTAGCTGGGAGCAACAGACTTGATAGCCGTATAAACTTTTTTTCTGTAGCTGCAAGGCAAAGAGGTAATAACCGCGTTAATTTGTCTTTTGTGGCTGTGCGCCACAGAATATAAAGTCGTATTAGGTTTTTGTAGCTGGGAGCAACAGACTTGATAGCCGTATAAACTTTTTTTCTGTAGCTGCAAGGCAAAGAGGTAATAACCGCGTTAATTTGTCTTTTGTGGCTGTGCGCCACAGAATATAAAGTCGTATTAGGTTTTTGTAGCTGGGAGCAACAGACTTGATAGCCGTATGAACTTTTTTCTGTAGCTGCAAGGCAAAGAGTCGATAACCGCGTTATATCGTATTTTGTGGCTGTGTGCCACAGAATAGATAGTTGTATTGGGTTTTTCTAGCTGGGAGCAACAGATTTGATAGCCGTATGAACTGTTCTCTGTAGCTGCAAGGCAAAGAGTCGATAACCGCGTTAATTCGTATTTTGTGGCTGTGCGCCACAGAATAGATAGTCGTATCAGGTTTTTGTAGCTGGGAGCAACATACTTGATAGCCGTATAACCTTTTTCCTGTAGCTGCACGGCAAAGAGTCAATAACCGCGTTAATTTGTCTTTTGTGGCTGTGCGCCACAGAATATAAAGTCGTATTAGGTTTTTGTAGCTGGGAGCAACAGACTTGATAGCCGTATGAACTTTTTTCTGTAGCTGCAAGGCAAAGAGGTAATAACCGCGTTAATTTGTCTTTTGTGGCTGTGCGCCACAGAATAGATTGTCGTATCAGGTTTTTGTAGCTGGGAGCAACAGACTTGATAGCCGTATGAACTTTTTTCTGTAGCTGCAAGGCAAAGAGGTAATAACCGCGTTAATTTGTCTTTTGTGGCTGTGCGCCACAGAATATAAAGTCGTATTAGGTTTTTGTAGCTGGGAGCAACAGACTTGATAGCCGTATAAACTTTTTTCTGTAGCTGCAAGGCAAAGAGTCGATAACCGCGTTATATCGTATTTTGTGGCTGTGTGCCACAGAATAGATAGTTGTATTGGGTTTTTCTAGCTGGGAGCAACATACTTGATAGCCATATAAACTTTTTTCTGTAGCTGCACGGCAAAGAGTCAATAACCGCGTTAATTTGTCTTTTGTGGCTGTGCGCCACAGAATATAAAGTCGTATTAGGTTTTTGTAGCTGGGAGCAACAGACTTGATAGCCGTATAAACTTTTTTTCTGTAGCTGCAAGGCAAAGAGGTAATAACCGCGTTAATTTGTCTTTTGTGGCTGTGCGCCACAGAATATAAAGTCGTATTAGGTTTTTGTAGCTGGGAGCAACAGATTTGATAGCCGTATGAAATGTTCTCTGTAACTGCAAGGCAAAGAGTCAATAACCGCGTTAATTTGTATTTTGTGGCTGTGCGCTACAGAATATAAAGTCGTATTATGTTTTTGTAGTTGGAAGCAACAGACTTGATAGCCGTATGATTTTTTTTTGTAGCTGCAAGTCAAAATGTCAATAACCGCGTTAATTCGTCTTTGTGGCTGTGCGCCACAGAATAGATTGTCGTATCAGGTTTTTGTAGCTGGGAGCAACAGACTTGATAGCCGTATGAACTTTTTTCTGTAGCTGCAAGGCAAAGAGGTAATAACCGCGTTAATTTGTCTTTTGTGGCTGTGCGCCACAGGATATAAAGTCGTATTAGGTTTTTGTAGCCATGAGCAACAGACTTGATAGCCGTATAAACTTTTTTCTGTAGCTGCAAGGCAAAGAGTCGATAACCGCGTTATATCGTATTTTGTGGCTGTGTGCCACAGAATAGATAGTTGTATTGGGTTTTTCTAGCTGGGAACAACATACTTGATAGCCATATAAACTTTTTTCTGTAGCTGCACGGCAAAGAATCAATAACCGCGTTAATTTGTCTTTTGTGGCTGTGCGCCACAGAATATAAAGTCGTATTAGGTTTTTGTAGCTGGGAGCAACAGACTTGATAGCCGTATAAACTTTTTTTCTGTAGCTGCAAGGCAAAGAGGTAATAACCGCGTTAATTTGTCTTTTGTGGCTGTGCGCCACAGAATATAAAGTCGTATTAGGTTTTTGTAGCTGGGAGCAACAGACTTGATAGCCGTATGAACTTTTTTCTGTAGCTGCAAGGCAAAGAGTCGATAACCGCGTTATATCGTATTTTGTGGCTGTGTGCCACAGAATAGATAGTTGTATTGGGTTTTTCTAGCTGGGAGCAACAGATTTGATAGCCGTATGAACTGTTCTCTGTAGCTGCAAGGCAAAGAGTCGATAACCGCGTTAATTCGTATTTTGTGGCTGTGCGCCACAGAATAGATAGTCGTATCAGGTTTTTGTAGCTGGGAGCAACATACTTGATAGCCGTATAACCTTTTTCCTGTAGCTGCACGGCAAAGAGTCAATAACCGCGTTAATTTGTCTTTTGTGGCTGTGCGCCACAGAATATAAAGTCGTATTAGGTTTTTGTAGCTGGGAGCAACAGACTTGATAGCCGTATGAACTTTTTTCTGTAGCTGCAAGGCAAAGAGGTAATAACCGCGTTAATTTGTCTTTTGTGGCTGTGCGCCACAGAATATAAAGTCGTATTAGGTTTTTGTAGCTGGGAGCAACAGACTTGATAGCCGTATGAACTTTTTTCTGTAGCTGCAAGGCAAAGAGGTAATAACCGCGTTAATTTGTCTTTTGTGGCTGTGCGCCACAGAATATAAAGTCGTATTAGGTTTTTGTAGCTGGGAGCAACAGACTTGATAGCCGTATGAACTTTTTTCTGTAGCTGCAAGGCAAAGAGTCGATAACCGCGTTATATCGTATTTTGTGGCTGTGTGCCACAGAATAGATAGTTGTATTGGGTTTTTCTAGCTGGGAGCAACATACTTGATAGCCATATAAACTTTTTTCTGTAGCTGCACGGCAAAGAGTCAATAACCGCGTTAATTTGTCTTTTGTGGCTGTGCGCCACAGAATATAAAGTCGTATTAGGTTTTTGTAGCTGGGAGCAACAGACTTGATAGCCGTATAAACTTTTTTTCTGTAGCTGCAAGGCAAAGAGGTAATAACCGCGTTAATTTGTCTTTTGTGGCTGTGCGCCACAGAATATAAAGTCGTATTAGGTTTTTGTAGCTGGGAGCAACAGACTTGATAGCCGTATGAACTTTTTTCTGTAGCTGCAAGGCAAAGAGTCGATAACCGCGTTATATCGTATTTTGTGGCTGTGTGCCACAGAATAGATAGTTGTATTGGGTTTTTCTAGCTGGGAGCAACAGATTTGATAGCCGTATGAACTGTTCTCTGTAGCTGCAAGGCAAAGAGTCGATAACCGCGTTAATTCGTATTTTGTGGCTGTGCGCCACAGAATAGATAGTCGTATCAGGGTTTTGTAGCTGGGAGCAACATACTTGATAGCCGTATAACCTTTTTCCTGTAGCTGCACGGCAAAGAGTCAATAACCGCGTTAATTTGTCTTTTGTGGCTGTGCGCCACAGAATATAAAGTCGTATTAGGTTTTTGTAGCTGGGAGCAACAGACTTGATAGCCGTATGAACTTTTTTCTGTAGCTGCAAGGCAAAGAGGTAATAACCGCGTTAATTTGTCTTTTGTGGCTGTGCGCCACAGAATAGATTGTCGTATCAGGTTTTTGTAGCTGGGAGCAACAGACTTGATAGCCGTATGAACTTTTTTCTGTAGCTGCAAGGCAAAGAGGTAATAACCGCGTTAATTTGTCTTTTGTGGCTGTGCGCCACAGAATATAAAGTCGTATTAGGTTTTTGTAGCTGGGAGCAACAGACTTGATAGCCGTATGAACTTTTTTCTGTAGCTGCAAGGCAAAGAGTCGATAACCGCGTTATATCGTATTTTGTGGCTGTGTGCCACAGAATAGATAGTTGTATTGGGTTTTTCTAGCTGGGAGCAACATACTTGATAGCCATATAAACTTTTTTCTGTAGCTGCACGGCAAAGAGTCAATAACCGCGTTAATTTGTCTTTTGTGGCTGTGCGCCACAGAATAGATTGTCGTATCAGGTTTTTGTAGCTGGGAGCAACAGACTTGATAGCCGTATGAACGTTTTTCTGTAGCTGCAAGACAAAGAGGTAATAACCGCGTTAATTTGTCTTTTGTGGCTGTGCGCCACAGGATATAAAGTCGTATTAGGTTTGTGTAGCCATGAGCAACAGACTTGATAGCCGTATAAACTTTTTTCTGTAGCTGCAAGGCAAAGAGTCGATAACCGCGTTATATCGTATTTTGTGGCTGTGTGCCACATAATAGATAGTTGTATTGGGTTTTTCTAGCTGGGAGCAACATACTTGATAGCCATATAAACTTTTTTCTGTAGCTGCACGGCAAAGAGTCAATAACCGCGTTAATTTGTCTTTTGTGGCTGTGCGCCACAGAATATAAAGTCGTATTAGGTTTTTGTAGCTGGGAGCAACAGACTTGATAGCCGTATAAACTTTTTTTCTGTAGCTGCAAGGCAAAGAGGTAATAACCGCGTTAATTTCTCTTTTGTGGCTGTGCGCCACAGAATATAAAGTCGTATTAGGTTTTTGTAGCTGGGAGCAACAGATTTGATAGCCGTATGAAATGTTCTCTGTAACTGCAAGGCAAAGAGTCAATAACCGCGTTAATTTGTATTTTGTGGCTGTGCGCTACAGAATATAAAGTCGTATTATGTTTTTGTAGTTGGAAGCAACAGACTTGATAGCCGTATGATTTTTTTGTTGTAGCTGCAAGTCAAAATGTCAATAACCGCGTTAATTCGTCTTTGTGGCTGTGCGCCACAGAATAGATTGTCGTATCAGGTTTTTGTAGCTGGGAGCAACAGACTTGATAGCCGTATGAACTTTTTTCTGTAGCTGCAAGGCAAAGAGGTAATAACCGCGTTAATTTGTCTTTTGTGGCTGTGCGCCACAGGATATAAAGTCGTATTAGGTTTTTGTAGCCATGAGCAACAGACTTGATAGCCGTATAAACTTTTTTCTGTAGCTGCAAGGCAAAGAGTCGATAACCGCGTTATATCGTATTTTGTGGCTGTGTGCCACAGAATAGATAGTTGTATTGGGTTTTTCTAGCTGGGAACAACATACTTGATAGCCATATAAACTTTTTTCTGTAGCTGCACGGCAAAGAGTCAATAACCGCGTTAATTTGTCTTTTGTGGCTGTGCGCCACAGAATAGATTGTCGTATCAGGTTTTTGTAGCTGGGAGCAACAGACTTGATAGCCGTATGAACTTTTTTCTGTAGCTGCAAGGCAAAGAGTCGATAACCGCGTTATATCGTATTTTGTGGCTGTGTGCCACAGAATAGATAGTTGTATTGGGTTTTTCTAGCTGGGAGCAACAGATTTGATAGCCGTATGAACTGTTCTCTGTAGCTGCAAGGCAAAGAGTCGATAACCGCGTTAATTCGTATTTTGTGGCTGTGCGCCACAGAATAGATAGTCGTATCAGGTTTTTGTAGCTGGGAGCAACATACTTGATAGCCGTATAACCTTTTTCCTGTAGCTGCACGGCAAAGAGTCAATAACCGCGTTAATTTGTCTTTTGTGGCTGTGCGCCACAGAATATAAAGTCGTATTAGGTTTTTGTAGCTGGGAGCAACAGACTTGATAGCCGTATAAACTTTTTTCTGTAGCTGCACGGCAAAGAGTCAATAACCGCGTTAATTTGTCTTTTGTGGCTGTGCGCCACAGTATATAAAGTCGTATTAGGTTTTTGTAGCTGGGAGCGACAGACTTGATAGCCGTATAAACTTTTTTTCTGTAGCTGCAAGGCAAAGAGGTAATAACCGCGTTAATTTGTCTTTTGTGGCTGTGCGCCACAGAATATAAAGTCGTATTAGGTTTTTGTAGCTGGGAGCAACAGACTTGATAGCCGTATGAACTTTTTTCTGTAGCTGCAAGGCAAAGAGTCGATAACCGCGTTATATCGTATTTTGTGGCTGTGTGCCACAGAATAGATAGTTGTATTGGGTTTTTCTAGCTGGGAGCAACATACTTGATAGCCATATAAACTTTTTTCTGTAGCTGCACGGCAAAGAGTCAATAACCGCGTTAATTTGTCTTTTGTGGCTGTGCGCCACAGAATAGATTGTCGTATCAGGTTTTTGTAGCTGGGAGCAACAGACTTGATAGCCGTATGAACTTTTTTCTGTAGCTGCAAGGCAAAGAGGTAATAACCGCGTTAATTTGTATTTTGTGGCTGTGCTCCACAGGATATAAAGTCGTATTAGGTTTTTGTAGCCATGAGCAACAGACTTGATAGCCGTATAAACTTTTTTCTGTAGCTGCAAGGCAAAGAGTCGATAACCGCGTTGTATCGTATTTTGTGGCTGTGTGCCACAGAATAGATAGTTGTATTGGGTTTTTCTAGCTGGGAGCAACATACTTGATAGCCATATGAACTTTTTTCTGTAGCTGCACGGCAAAGAGTCAATAACCGCGTTAATTTGTCTTTTGTGGCTGTGCGCCACAGAATATAAAGTCGTATTAGGTTTTTGTAGCTGGGAGCAACAGACTTGATAGCCGTATAAACTTTTTTTCTGTAGCTGCAAGGCAAAGAGGTAATAACCGCGTTAATTTGTCTTTTGTGGCTGTGCGCCACAGAATATAAAGTCGTATTAGGTTTTTGTAGCTGGGAGCAACAGATTTGATAGCCGTATGAAATGTTCTCTGTAACTGCAAGGCAAAGAGTCAATAACCGCGTTAATTTGTATTTTGTGGCTGTGCGCCACAGAATATAAAGTCGTATTATGTTTTTGTAGTTGGAAGCAACAGACTTGATAGCCGTATGATTTTTTTTTGTAGCTGCAAGTCAAAATGTCAATAACCGCGTTAATTCGTCTTTGTGGCTGTGCGCCACAGAATAGATTGTCGTATCAGGTTTTTGTAGCTGGGAGCAACAGACTTGATAGCCGTATGAACTTTTTTCTGTAGCTGCAAGGCAAAGAGGTAATAACCGCGTTAATTTGTCTTTTGTGGCTGTGCGCCACAGGATATAAAGTCGTATTAGGTTTTTGTAGCCATGAGCAACAGACTTGATAGCCGTATAAACTTTTTTCTGTAGCTGCAAGGCAAAGAGTCGATAACCGCGTTATATCGTATTTTGTGGCTGTGTGCCACAGAATAGATAGTTGTATTGGGTTTTTCTAGCTGGGAACAACATACTTGATAGCCATATAAACTTTTTTCTGAAGCTGCACGGCAAAGAGTCAATAACCGCGTTAATTTGTCTTTTGTGGCTGTGCGCCACAGAATATAAAGTCGTATTAGGTTTTTTGTAGCTGGGAGCAACAGACTTGATAGCCGTATAAACTTTTTTTCTGTAGCTGCAAGGCA
The DNA here is from genome assembly GCA_964036275.1 of Litoditis marina. Lineage (NCBI taxonomy): Eukaryota > Metazoa > Nematoda > Chromadorea > Rhabditida > Rhabditidae > Litoditis > Litoditis marina. The sequence goes on from CAXIWQ010000023.1 coordinate 26,586, forward strand.
AAGAGGTAATAACCGCGTTAATTTGTCTTTTGTGGCTGTGCGCCACAGAATATAAAGTCGTATTAGGTTTTTGTAGCTGGGAGCAACAGACTTGATAGCCGTATGAACTTTTTTCTGTAGCTGCAAGGCAAAGAGTCGATAACCGCGTTATATCGTATTTTGTGGCTGTGTGCCACAGAATAGATAGTTGTATTGGGTTTTTCTAGCTGGGAGCAACATACTTGATAGCCATATAAACTTTTTTCTGTAGCTGCACGGCAAAGAGTCAATAACCGCGTTAATTTGTCTTTTGTGGCTGTGCGCCACAGAATAGATTGTCGTATCAGGTTTTTGTAGCTGGGAGCAACAGACTTGATAGCCGTATGAACTTTTTTCTGTAGCTGCAAGGCAAAGAGGTAATAACCGCGTTAATTTGTATTTTGTGGCTGTGCTCCACAGGATATAAAGTCGTATTAGGTTTTTGTAGCCATGAGCAACAGACTTGATAGCCGTATAAACTTTTTTCTGTAGCTGCAAGGCAAAGAGTCGATAACCGCGTTGTATCGTATTTTGTGGCTGTGTGCCACAGAATAGATAGTTGTATTGGGTTTTTCTAGCTGGGAGCAACATACTTGATAGCCATATGAACTTTTTTCTGTAGCTGCACGGCAAAGAGTCAATAACCGCGTTAATTTGTCTTTTGTGGCTGTGCGCCACAGAATATAAAGTCGTATTAGGTTTTTGTAGCTGGGAGCAACAGACTTGATAGCCGTATAAACTTTTTTTCTGTAGCTACAAGGCAAAGAGGTAATAACCGCGTTAATTTGTCTTTTGTGGCTGTGCGCCACAGAATATAAAGTCGTATTAGGTTTTTGTAGCTGGGAGCAACAGATTTGATAGCCGTATGAAATGTTCTCTGTAACTGCAAGGCAAAGAGTCAATAACCGCGTTAATTTGTATTTTGTGGCTGTGCGCCACAGAATATAAAGTCGTATTATGTTTTTGTAGTTGGAAGCAACAGACTTGATAGCCGTATGATTTTTTTTTGTAGCTGCAAGTCAAAATGTCAATAACCGCGTTAATTCGTCTTTGTGGCTGTGCGCCACAGAATAGATTGTCGTATCAGGTTTTTGTAGCTGGGAGCAACAGACTTGATAGCCGTATGAACTTTTTTCTGTAGCTGCAAGGCAAAGAGGTAATAACCGCGTTAATTTGTCTTTTGTGGCTGTGCGCCACAGGATATAAAGTCGTATTAGGTTTTTGTAGCCATGAGCAACAGACTTGATAGCCGTATAAACTTTTTTCTGTAGCTGCAAGGCAAAGAGTCGATAACCGCGTTATATCGTATTTTGTGGCTGTGTGCCACAGAATAGATAGTTGTATTGGGTTTTTCTAGCTGGGAACAACATACTTGATAGCCATATAAACTTTTTTCTGAAGCTGCACGGCAAAGAGTCAATAACCGCGTTAATTTGTCTTTTGTGGCTGTGCGCCACAGAATATAAAGTCGTATTAGGTTTTTTGTAGCTGGGAGCAACAGACTTGATAGCCGTATAAACTTTTTTTCTGTAGCTGCAAGGCAAAGAGGTAATAACCGCGTTAATTTGTCTTTTGTGGCTGTGCGCCACAGAATATAAAGTCGTATTAGGTTTTTGTAGCTGGGAGCAACAGATTTGATAGCCGTATGAAATGTTCTCTGTAACTGCAAGGCAAAGAGTCAATAACCGCGTTAATTTGTATTTTGTGGCTGTGCGCCACAGAATATAAAGTCGTATTATGTTTTTGTAGTTGGAAGCAACAGACTTGATAGCCGTATGATTTGTTTTTGTGGCTGCAAGTCAAAATGTCAATAACCGCGTTAATTCGTCTTTGTGGCTGTGCGCCACAGAATAGATTGTCGTATTAGGTTTTTGTAGCTGGGAGCAACAGATTTGATAGCCGTATGAAATGTTCTCTGTAACTGCGAGGCAAAGAGTCAATAACCGCGTTAATTCGTCTTTTGTGGCTGTGCGCCACAGAATATATAGTCGTATTATGTTTTTGTAGCTGGGAGCAACAGACTTGATAGCCGTATGAACTTTTCTCGGTAGCTGCAAGCCAACAAGTCGATAACCGCGATAATTTGTATTTTGTGGCTGTGCGCCACAGAATAGATTGTCGTATTAGGTTTCTGTAGCTGGGAGCAACAGACTTGATAGCCGTATGAACTTTTTTCTGTAGCTGCAAGGCAAAGAGGTAATAACCGCGTTAATTTGTCTTTTGTGGCTGTGCGCCACAGGATATAAAGTCGTATTAGGTTTGTGTAGCCATGAGCAACAGACTTGATAGCCGTATAAACTTTTTTCTGTAGCTGCAAGGCAAAGAGTCGATAACCGCGTTATATCGTATTTTGTGGCTGTGTGCCACAGAATAGATAGTTGTATTGGGTTTTTCTAGCTGGGAGCAACATACTTGATAGCCATATAAACTTTTTTCTGTAGCTGCACGGCAAAGAGTCAATAACCGCGTTAATTTGTCTTTTGTGGCTGTGCGCCACAGAATATATAGTCGTATTATGTTTTTGTAGCTGGGAGCAACAGACTTGATAGCCGTATGAACTTTTCTCGGTAGCTGCAAGTCAAAATGTCAATAACCGCGTTAATTCGTCTTTGTGGCTGTGCGCCACAGAATAGATTGTCGTATCAGGTTTTTGTAGCTGGGAGCAACATACTTGATAGCCGTATGAACTTTTTTCTGTAGCTGCAAGGCAAAGAGGTAATAACCGCGTTAATTTGTCTTTTGTGGCTGTGCGCCACAGGATATAAAGTCGTATTAGGTTTGTGTAGCCATGAGCAACAGACTTGATAGCCGTATAAACTTTTTTCTGTAGCTGCAAGGCAAAGAGTCGATAACCGCGTTATATCGTATTTTGTGGCTGTGTGCCACAGAATAGATAGTTGTATTGGGTTTTTCTAGCTGGGAGCAACATACTTGATAGCCATATAAACTTTTTTCTGTAGCTGCACGGCAAAGAGTCAATAACCGCGTTAATTTGTCTTTTGTGGCTGTGCGCCACAGAATATAAAGTCGTATTAGGTTTTTGTAGCTGGGAGCAACAGACTTGATAGCCGTATAAACTTTTTTTCTGTAGCTGCAAGGCAAAGAGGTAATAACCGCGTTAATTTCTCTTTTGTGGCTGTGCGCCACAGAATATAAAGTCGTATTAGGTTTTTGTAGCTGGGAGCAACAGATTTGATAGCCGTATGAAATGTTCTCTGTAACTGCAAGGCAAAGAGTCAATAACCGCGTTAATTTGTATTTTGTGGCTGTGCGCTACAGAATATAAAGTCGTATTATGTTTTTGTAGTTGGAAGCAACAGACTTGATAGCCGTATGATTTTTTTGTTGTAGCTGCAAGTCAAAATGTCAATAACCGCGTTAATTCGTCTTTGTGGCTGTGCGCCACAGAATAGATTGTCGTATCAGGTTTTTGTAGCTGGGAGCAACAGACTTGATAGCCGTATGAACTTTTTTCTGTAGCTGCAAGGCAAAGAGGTAATAACCGCGTTAATTTGTCTTTTGTGGCTGTGCGCCACAGGATATAAAGTCGTATTAGGTTTTTGTAGCCATGAGCAACAGACTTGATAGCCGTATAAACTTTTTTCTGTAGCTGCAAGGCAAAGAGTCGATAACCGCGTTATATCGTATTTTGTGGCTGTGTGCCACAGAATAGATAGTTGTATTGGGTTTTTCTAGCTGGGAACAACATACTTGATAGCCATATAAACTTTTTTCTGTAGCTGCACGGCAAAGAGTCAATAACCGCGTTAATTTGTCTTTTGTGGCTGTGCGCCACAGAATATAAAGTCGTATTAGGTTTTTGTATTTGGGAGCAACAGACTTGATAGCCGTATAAACTTTTTTTCTGTAGCTGCAAGGCAAAGAGGTAATAACCGCGTTAATTTGTCTTTTGTGGCTGTGCGCCACAGAATATAAAGTCGTATTAGGTTTTTGTAGCTGGGAGCAACAGACTTGATAGCCGTATGAACTTTTTTCTGTAGCTGCAAGGCAAAGAGTCGATAACCGCGTTATATCGTATTTTGTGGCTGTGTGCCACAGAATAGATAGTTGTATTGGGTTTTTCTAGCTGGGAGCAACAGATTTGATAGCCGTATGAACTGTTCTCTGTAGCTGCAAGGCAAAGAGTCGATAACCGCGTTAATTCGTATTTTGTGGCTGTGCGCCACAGAATAGATAGTCGTATCAGGTTTTTGTAGCTGGGAGCAACATACTTGATAGCCGTATAACCTTTTTCCTGTAGCTGCACGGCAAAGAGTCAATAACCGCGTTAATTTGTCTTTTGTGGCTGTGCGCCACAGAATATAAAGTCGTATTAGGTTTTTGTAGCTGGGAGCAACAGACTTGATAGCCGTATGAACTTTTTTCTGTAGCTGCAAGGCAAAGAGGTAATAACCGCGTTAATTTGTCTTTTGTGGCTGTGCGCCACAGGATATAAAGTCGTATTAGGTTTGTGTAGCCATGAGCAACAGACTTGATAGCCGTATAAACTTTTTTCTGTAGCTGCAAGGCAAAGAGTCGATAACCGCGTTATATCGTATTTTGTGGCTGTGTGCCACAGAATAGATAGTTGTATTGGGTTTTTCTAGCTGGGAGCAACATACTTGATAGCCATATAAACTTTTTTCTGTAGCTGCACGGCAAAGAGTCAATAACCGCGTTAATTTGTCTTTTGTGGCTGTGCGCCACAGAATATAAAGTCGTATTAGGTTTTTGTAGCTGGGAGCAACAGACTTGATAGCCGTATAAACTTTTTTTCTGTAGCTGCAAGGCAAAGAGGTAATAACCGCGTTAATTTCTCTTTTGTGGCTGTGCGCCACAGAATATAAAGTCGTATTAGGTTTTTGTAGCTGGGAGCAACAGATTTGATAGCCGTATGAAATGTTCTCTGTAACTGCAAGGCAAAGAGTCAATAACCGCGTTAATTTGTATTTTGTGGCTGTGCGCTACAGAATATAAAGTCGTATTATGTTTTTGTAGTTGGAAGCAACAGACTTGATAGCCGTATGATTTTTTTGTTGTAGCTGCAAGTCAAAATGTCAATAACCGCGTTAATTCGTCTTTGTGGCTGTGCGCCACAGAATAGATTGTCGTATCAGGTTTTTGTAGCTGGGAGCAACAGACTTGATAGCCGTATGAACTTTTTTCTGTAGCTGCAAGGCAAAGAGGTAATAACCGCGTTAATTTGTCTTTTGTGGCTGTGCGCCACAGGATATAAAGTCGTATTAGGTTTTTGTAGCCATGAGCAACAGACTTGATAGCCGTATAAACTTTTTTCTGTAGCTGCAAGGCAAAGAGTTGATAACCGCGTTATATCGTATTTTGTGGCTGTGTGCCACAGAATAGATAGTTGTATTGGGTTTTTCTAGCTGGGAACAACATACTTGATAGCCATATAAACTTTTTTTCTGTAGCTGCACGGCAAAGAGTCAATAACCGCGTTAATTTGTCTTTTGTGGCTGTGCGCCACAGAATATAAAGTCGTATTAGGTTTTTGTATTTGGGAGCAACAGACTTGATAGCCGTATAAACTTTTTTTCTGTAGCTGCAAGGCAAAGAGGTAATAACCGCGTTAATTTGTCTTTTGTGGCTGTGCGCCACAGAATATAAAGTCGTATTAGGTTTTTGTAGCTGGGAGCAACAGACTTGATAGCCGTATGAACTTTTTTCTGTAGCTGCAAGGCAAAGAGTCGATAACCGCGTTATATCGTATTTTGTGGCTGTGTGCCACAGAATAGATAGTTGTATTGGGTTTTTCTAGCTGGGAGCAACAGATTTGATAGCCGTATGAACTGTTCTCTGTAGCTGCAAGGCAAAGAGTCGATAACCGCGTTAATTCGTATTTTGTGGCTGTGCGCCACAGAATAGATAGTCGTATCAGGTTTTTGTAGCTGGGAGCAACATACTTGATAGCCGTATAACCTTTTTCCTGTAGCTGCACGGCAAAGAGTCAATAACCGCGTTAATTTGTCTTTTGTGGCTGTGCGCCACAGAATATAAAGTCGTATTAGGTTTTTGTAGCTGGGAGCAACAGACTTGATAGCCGTATGAACTTTTTTCTGTAGCTGCAAGGCAAAGAGGTAATAACCGCGTTAATTTGTCTTTTGTGGCTGTGCGCCACAGAATAGATTGTCGTATCAGGTTTTTGTAGCTGGGAGCAACAGACTTGATAGCCGTATGAACTTTTTTCTGTAGCTGCAAGGCAAAGAGGTAATAACCGCGTTAATTTGTCTTTTGTGGCTGTGCGCCACAGGATATAAAGTCGTATTAGGTTTTTGTAGCCATGAGCAACAGACTTGATAGCCGTATAAACTTTTTTCTGTAGCTGCAAGGCAAAGAGTCGATAACCGCGTTATATCGTATTTTGTGGCTGTGTGCCACAGAATAGATAGTTGTATTGGGTTTTTCTAGCTGGGAGCAACATACTTGATAGCCATATAAACTTTTTTCTGTAGCTGCACGGCAAAGAGTCAATAACCGCGTTAATTTGTCTTTTGTGGCTGTGCGCCACAGAATATAAAGTCGTATTAGGTTTTTGTAGCTGGGAGCAACAGACTTGATAGCCGTATAAACTTTTTTTCTGTGGCTGCAAGGCAAAGAGGTAATAACCGCGTTAATTTGTCTTTTGTGGCTGTGCGCCACAGAATATAAAGTCGTATTAGGTTTTTGTAGCCATGAGCAACAGACTTGATAGCCGTATGAAATGTTCTCTGTAACTGCAAGGCAAAGAGTCAATAACCGCGTTAATTTGTATTTTGTGGCTGTGCGCAACAGAATATAAAGTCGTATTATGTTTTTGTAGTTGGAAGCAACAGACTTGATAGCCGTATGATTTTGTTTGTAGCTGCAAGTCAAAATGTCAATAACCGCGTTAATTCGTCTTTGTGGCTGTGCGCCACAGAATAGATTGTCGTATCAGGTTTTTGTAGCTGGGAGCAACAGATTTGATAGCCGTATGAAATGTTCTCTGTAACTGCAAGGCAAAGAGTCAATAACCGCGTTAATTTGTATTTTGTGGCTGTGCGCCACAGAATATAAAGTCGTATTATGTTTTTGTAGTTGGAAGCAACAGACTTGATAGCCGTATGATTTTTTTTTGTAGCTGCAAGTCAAAATGTCAATAACCGCGTTAATTCGTCTTTGTGGCTGTGCGCCACAGAATAGATTGTCGTATCAGGTTTTTGTAGCTGGGAGCAACAGACTTGATAGCCGTATGAACTTTTTTCTGTAGCTGCAAGGCAAAGAGGTAATAACCGCGTTAATTTGTCTTTTGTGGCTGTGCGCCACAGGATATAAAGTCGTATTAGGTTTTTGTAGCCATGAGCAACAGACTTGATAGCCGTATAAACTTTTTTCTGTAGCTGCAAGGCAAAGAGTCGATAACCGCGTTATATCGTATTTTGTGGCTGTGTGCCACAGAATAGATAGTTGTATTGGGTTTTTCTAGCTGGGAACAACATACTTGATAGCCATATAAACTTTTTTCTGAAGCTGCACGGCAAAGAGTCAATAACCGCGTTAATTTGTCTTTTGTGGCTGTGCGCCACAGAATATAAAGTCGTATTAGGTTTTTTGTAGCTGGGAGCAACAGACTTGATAGCCGTATAAACTTTTTTTCTGTAGCTGCAAGGCAAAGAGGTAATAACCGCGTTAATTTGTCTTTTGTGGCTGTGCGCCACAGAATATAAAGTCGTATTAGGTTTTTGTAGCTGGGAGCAACAGATTTGATAGCCGTATGAAATGTTCTCTGTAACTGCAAGGCAAAGAGTCAATAACCGCGTTAATTTGTATTTTGTGGCTGTGCGCCACAGAATATAAAGTCGTATTATGTTTTTGTAGTTGGAAGCAACAGACTTGATAGCCGTATGATTTGTTTTTGTGGCTGCAAGTCAAAATGTCAATAACCGCGTTAATTCGTCTTTGTGGCTGTGCGCCACAGAATAGATTGTCGTATTAGGTTTTTGTAGCTGGGAGCAACAGATTTGATAGCCGTATGAAATGTTCTCTGTAACTGCGAGGCAAAGAGTCAATAACCGCGTTAATTCGTCTTTTGTGGCTGTGCGCCACAGAATATATAGTCGTATTATGTTTTTGTAGCTGGGAGCAACAGACTTGATAGCCGTATGAACTTTTCTCGGTAGCTGCAAGCCAACAAGTCGATAACCGCGATAATTTGTATTTTGTGGCTGTGCGCCACAGAATAGATTGTCGTATTAGGTTTCTGTAGCTGGGAGCAACAGACTTGATAGCCGTATGAACTTTTTTCTGTAGCTGCAAGGCAAAGAGGTAATAACCGCGTTAATTTGTCTTTTGTGGCTGTGCGCCACAGGATATAAAGTCGTATTAGGTTTGTGTAGCCATGAGCAACAGACTTGATAGCCGTATAAACTTTTTTCTGTAGCTGCAAGGCAAAGAGTCGATAACCGCGTTATATCGTATTTTGTGGCTGTGTGCCACAGAATAGATAGTTGTATTGGGTTTTTCTAGCTGGGAGCAACATACTTGATAGCCATATAAACTTTTTTCTGTAGCTGCAAGGCAAAGAGTCAATAACCGCGTTAATTTGTATTTTGTGGCTGTGCGCAACAGAATATAAAGTCGTATTATGTTTTTGTAGTTGGAAGCAACAGACTTGATAGCCGTATGATTTTGTTTGTAGCTGCAAGTCAAAATGTCAATAACCGCGTTAATTCGTCTTTGTGGCTGTGCGCCACAGAATAGATTGTCGTATCAGGTTTTTGTAGCTGGGAGCAACAGATTTGATAGCCGTATGAAATGTTCTCTGTAACTGCAAGGCAAAGAGTCAATAACCGCGTTAATTTGTATTTTGTGGCTGTGCGCCACAGAATATAAAGTCGTATTATGTTTTTGTAGTTGGAAGCAACAGACTTGATAGCCGTATGATTTTTTTTTGTAGCTGCAAGTCAAAATGTCAATAACCGCGTTAATTCGTCTTTGTGGCTGTGCGCCACAGAATAGATTGTCGTATCAGGTTTTTGTAGCTGGGAGCAACAGACTTGATAGCCGTATGAACTTTTTTCTGTAGCTGCAAGGCAAAGAGGTAATAACCGCGTTAATTTGTCTTTTGTGGCTGTGCGCCACAGGATATAAAGTCGTATTAGGTTTTTGTAGCCATGAGCAACAGACTTGATAGCCGTATAAACTTTTTTCTGTAGCTGCAAGGCAAAGAGTCGATAACCGCGTTATATCGTATTTTGTGGCTGTGTGCCACAGAATAGATAGTTGTATTGGGTTTTTCTAGCTGGGAACAACATACTTGATAGCCATATAAACTTTTTTCTGAAGCTGCACGGCAAAGAGTCAATAACCGCGTTAATTTGTCTTTTGTGGCTGTGCGCCACAGAATATAAAGTCGTATTAGGTTTTTTGTAGCTGGGAGCAACAGACTTGATAGCCGTATAAACTTTTTTTCTGTAGCTGCAAGGCAAAGAGGTAATAACCGCGTTAATTTGTCTTTTGTGGCTGTGCGCCACAGAATATAAAGTCGTATTAGGTTTTTGTAGCTGGGAGCAACAGATTTGATAGCCGTATGAAATGTTCTCTGTAACTGCAAGGCAAAGAGTCAATAACCGCGTTAATTTGTATTTTGTGGCTGTGCGCCACAGAATATAAAGTCGTATTATGTTTTTGTAGTTGGAAGCAACAGACTTGATAGCCGTATGATTTGTTTTTGTGGCTGCAAGTCAAAATGTCAATAACCGCGTTAATTCGTCTTTGTGGCTGTGCGCCACAGAATAGATTGTCGTATTAGGTTTTTGTAGCTGGGAGCAACAGATTTGATAGCCGTATGAAATGTTCTCTGTAACTGCGAGGCAAAGAGTCAATAACCGCGTTAATTCGTCTTTTGTGGCTGTGCGCCACAGAATATATAGTCGTATTATGTTTTTGTAGCTGGGAGCAACAGACTTGATAGCCGTATGAACTTTTCTCGGTAGCTGCAAGCCAACAAGTCGATAACCGCGATAATTTGTATTTTGTGGCTGTGCGCCACAGAATAGATTGTCGTATTAGGTTTCTGTAGCTGGGAGCAACAGACTTGATAGCCGTATGAACTTTTTTCTGTAGCTGCAAGGCAAAGAGGTAATAACCGCGTTAATTTGTCTTTTGTGGCTGTGCGCCACAGGATATAAAGTCGTATTAGGTTTGTGTAGCCATGAGCAACAGACTTGATAGCCGTATAAACTTTTTTCTGTAGCTGCAAGGCAAAGAGTCGATAACCGCGTTATATCGTATTTTGTGGCTGTGTGCCACAGAATAGATAGTTGTATTGGGTTTTTCTAGCTGGGAGCAACATACTTGATAGCCATATAAACTTTTTTCTGTAGCTGCACGGCAAAGAGTCAATAACCGCGTTAATTTGTCTTTTGTGGCTGTGCGCCACAGAATATATAGTCGTATTATGTTTTTGTAGCTGGGAGCAACAGACTTGATAGCCGTATGAACTTTTCTCGGTAGCTGCAAGTCAAAATGTCAATAACCGCGTTAATTCGTCTTTGTGGCTGTGCGCCACAGAATAGATTGTCGTATCAGGTTTTTGTAGCTGGGAGCAACAGACTTGATAGCCGTATGAACTTTTTTCTGTAGCTGCAAGGCAAAAAGGTAATAACCGCGTTAATTTGTCTTTTGTGGCTGTGCGCCACAGGATATAAAGTCGTATTAGGTTTGTGTAGCCATGAGCAACAGACTTGATAGCCGTATAAACTTTTTTCTGTAGCTGCAAGGCAAAGAGTCGATAACCGCGTTATATCGTATTTTGTGGCTGTGTGCCACAGAATAGATAGTTGTATTGGGTTTTTCTAGCTGGGAGCAACATACTTGATAGCCATATAAACTTTTTTCTGTAGCTGCACGGCAAAGAGTCAATAACCGCGTTAATTTGTCTTTTGTGGCTGTGCGCCACAGAATATAAAGTCGTATTAGGTTTTTGTAGCTGGGAGCAACAGACTTGATAGTCGTATAAACTTTTTTTCTGTAGCTGCAAGGCAAAGAGGTAATAACCGCGTTAATTTCTCTTTTGTGGCTGTGCGCCACAGAATATAAAGTCGTATTAGGTTTTTGTAGCTGGGAGCAACAGATTTGATAGCCGTATGAAATGTTCTCTGTAACTGCAAGGCAAAGAGTCAATAACCGCGTTAATTTGTATTTTGTGGCTGTGCGCTACAGAATATAAAGTCGTATTATGTTTTTGTAGTTGGAAGCAACAGACTTGATAGCCGTATGATTTTTTTGTTGTAGCTGCAAGTCAAAATGTCAATAACCGCGTTAATTCGTCTTTGTGGCTGTGCGCCACAGAATAGATTGTCGTATCAGGTTTTTGTAGCTGGGAGCAACAGACTTGATAGCCGTATGAACTTTTTTCTGTAGCTGCAAGGCAAAGAGGTAATAACCGCGTTAATTTGTCTTTTGTGGCTGTGCGCCACAGGATATAAAGTCGTATTAGGTTTTTGTAGCCATGAGCAACAGACTTGATAGCCGTATAAACTTTTTTCTGTAGCTGCAAGGCAAAGAGTCGATAACCGCGTTATATCGTATTTTGTGGCTGTGTGCCACAGAATAGATAGTTGTATTGGGTTTTTCTAGCTGGGAACAACATACTTGATAGCCATATAAACTTTTTTCTGTAGCTGCACGGCAAAGAGTCAATAACCGCGTTAATTTGTCTTTTGTGGCTGTGCGCCACAGAATATAAAGTCGTATTAGGTTTTTGTATTTGGGAGCAACAGACTTGATAGCCGTATAAACTTTTTTTCTGTAGCTGCAAGGCAAAGAGGTAATAACCGCGTTAATTTGTCTTTTGTGGCTGTGCGCCACAGAATATAAAGTCGTATTAGGTTTTTGTAGCTGGGAGCAACAGACTTGATAGCCGTATGAACTTTTTTCTGTAGCTGCAAGGCAAAGAGTCGATAACCGCGTTATATCGTATTTTGTGGCTGTGTGCCACAGAATAGATAGTTGTATTGGGTTTTTCTAGCTGGGAGCAACAGATTTGATAGCCGTATGAACTGTTCTCTGTAGCTGCAAGGCAAAGAGTCGATAACCGCGTTAATTCGTATTTTGTGGCTGTGCGCCACAGAATAGATAGTCGTATCAGGTTTTTGTAGCTGGGAGCAACATACTTGATAGCCGTATAACCTTTTTCCTGTAGCTGCACGGCAAAGAGTCAATAACCGCGTTAATTTGTCTTTTGTGGCTGTGCGCCACAGAATATAAAGTCGTATTAGGTTTTTGTAGCTGGGAGCAACAGACTTGATAGCCGTATGAACTTTTTTCTGTAGCTGCAAGGCAAAGAGGTAATAACCGCGTTAATTTGTCTTTTGTGGCTGTGCGCCACAGAATAGATTGTCGTATCAGGTTTTTGTAGCTGGGAGCAACAGACTTGATAGCCGTATGAACTTTTTTCTGTAGCTGCAAGGCAAAGAGGTAATAACCGCGTTAATTTGTCTTTTGTGGCTGTGCGCCACAGGATATAAAGTCGTATTAGGTTTTTGTAGCCATGAGCAACAGACTTGATAGCCGTATAAACTTTTTTCTGTAGCTGCAAGGCAAAGAGTCGATAACCGCGTTATATCGTATTTTGTGGCTGTGTGCCACAGAATAGATAGTTGTATTGGGTTTTTCTAGCTGGGAGCAACATACTTGATAGCCATATAAACTTTTTTCTGTAGCTGCACGGCAAAGAGTCAATAACCGCGTTAATTTGTCTTTTGTGGCTGTGCGCCACAGAATATAAAGTCGTATTAGGTTTTTGTAGCTGGGAGCAACAGACTTGATAGCCGTATAAACTTTTTTTCTGTGGCTGCAAGGCAAAGAGGTAATAACCGCGTTAATTTGTCTTTTGTGGCTGTGCGCCACAGAATATAAAGTCGTATTAGGTTTTTGTAGCTGGGAGCAACAGATTTGATAGCCGTATGAAATGTTCTCTGTAACTGCAAGGCAAAGAGTCAATAACCGCGTTAATTTGTATTTTGTGGCTGTGCGCCACAGAATATAAAGTCGTATTATGTTTTTGTAGTTGGAAGCAACAGACTTGATAGCCGTATGATTTTTTTTCTGTAGCTGCAAGTCAAAATGTCAATAACCGCGTTAATTCGTCTTTGTGGCTGTGCGCCACAGAATAGATTGTCGTATCAGGTTTTTGTAGCTGGGAGCAACAGACTTGATAGCCGTATGAACTTTTTTCTGTAGCTGCAAGGCAAAGAGGTAATAACCGCGTTAATTTGTCTTTTGTGGCTGTGCGCCACAGGATATAAAGTCGTATTAGGTTTCTGTAGCCATGAGCAACAGACTTGATAGCCGTATAAACTATTTTCTGTAGCTGCAAGGCAAAGAGTCGATAACCGCGTTATATCGTATTTTGTGGCTGTGTGCCACAGAATAGATAGTTGTATTGGGTTTTTCTAGCTGGGAACAACATACTTGATAGCCATATAAACTTTTTTCTGTAGCTGCACGGCAAAGAGTCAATAACCGCGTTAATTTGTCTTTTGTGGCTGTGCGCCACAGAATATAAAGTCGTATTAGGTTTTTGTAGCTGGGAGCAACAGACTTGATAGCCGTATAAACTTTTTTTCTGTAGCTGCAAGGCAAAGAGGTAATAACCGCGTTAATTTGTCTTTTGTGGCTGTGCGCCACAGAATATAAAGTCGTATTAGGTTTTTGTAGCTGGGAGCAACAGACTTGATAGCCGTATGAACTTTTTTCTGTAGCTGCAAGGCAAAGAGTCGATAACCGCGTTATATCGTATTTTGTGGCTGTGTGCCACAGAATAGATAGTTGTATTGGGTTTTTCTAGCTGGGAGCAACATACTTGATAGCCATATAAAAATTTTTCTGTAGCTGCACGGCAAAGAGTCAATAACCGCGTTAATTTGTCTTTTGTGGCTGTGCGCCACAGAATAGATTGTCGTATCAGGTTTTTGTAGCTGGGAGCAACAGACTTGATAGCCGTATGAACTTTTTTCTGTAGCTGCAATGCAAAGAGGTAATAACCGCGTTAATTTGTCTTTTGTGGCTGTGCTCCACAGGATATAAAGTCGTATTAGGTTTTTGTAGCCATGAGCAACAGACTTGATAGCCGTATAAACTTTTTTCTGTAGCTGCAAGGCAAAGAGTCGATAACCGCGTTGTATCGTATTTTGTGGCTGTGTGCCACAGAATAGATAGTTGTATTGGGTTTTTCTAGCTGGGAGCAACATACTTGATAGCCATATGAACTTTTTTCTGTAGCTGCACGGCAAAGAGTCAATAACCGCGTTAATTTGTCTTTTGTGGCTGTGCGCCACAGAATATAAAGTCGTATTAGGTTTTTGTAGCTGGGAGCAACAGACTTGATAGCCGTATAAACTTTTTTTCTGTAGCTGCAAGGCAAAGAGGTAATAACCGCGTTAATTTGTCTTTTGTGGCTGTGCGCCACAGAATATAAAGTCGTATTAGGTTTTTGTAGCTGGGAGCAACAGATTTGATAGCCGTATGAAATGTTCTCTGTAACTGCAAGGCAAAGAGTCAATAACCGCGTTAATTTGTATTTTGTGGCTGTGCGCCACAGAATATAAAGTCGTATTATGTTTTTGTAGTTGGAAGCAACAGACTTGATAGCCGTATGATTTTTTTTTTGTAGCTGCAAGTCAAAATGTCAATAACCGCGTTAATTCGTCTTTGTGGCTGTGCGCCACAGAATAGATTGTCGTATCAGGTTTTTGTAGCTGGGAGCAACAGACTTGATAGCCGTATGAACTTTTTTCTGTAGCTGCAAGGCAAAGAGGTAATAACCGCGTTAATTTGTCTTTTGTGGCTGTGCGCCACAGGATATAAAGTCGTATTAGGTTTTTGTAGCCATGAGCAACAGACTTGATAGCCGTATAAACTTTTTTCTGTAGCTGCAAGGCAAAGAGTCGATAACCGCGTTATATCGTATTTTGTGGCTGTGTGCCACAGAATAGATAGTTGTATTGGGTTTTTCTAGCTGGGAACAACATACTTGATAGCCATATAAACTTTTTTCTGAAGCTGCACGGCAAAGAGTCAATAACCGCGTTAATTTGTCTTTTGTGGCTGTGCGCCACAGAATATAAAGTCGTATTAGGTTTTTTGTAGCTGGGAGCAACAGACTTGATAGCCGTATAAACTTTTTTTCTGTAGCTGCAAGGCAAAGAGGTAATAACCGCGTTAATTTGTCTTTTGTGGCTGTGCGCCACAGAATATAAAGTCGTATTAGGTTTTTGTAGCTGGGAGCAACAGATTTGATAGCCGTATGAAATGTTCTCTGTAACTGCAAGGCAAAGAGTCAATAACCGCGTTAATTTGTATTTTGTGGCTGTGCGCCACAGAATATAAAGTCGTATTATGTTTTTGTAGTTGGAAGCAACAGACTTGATAGCCGTATGATTTGTTTTTGTGGCTGCAAGTCAAAATGTCAATAACCGCGTTAATTCGTCTTTGTGGCTGTGCTCCACAGAATAGATTGTCGTATTAGGTTTTTGTAGCTGGGAGCAACAGATTTGATAGCCGTATGAAATGTTCTCTGTAACTGCGAGGCAAAGAGTCAATAACCGCGTTAATTCGTCTTTTGTGGCTGTGCGCCACAGAATATATAGTCGTATTATGTTTTTGTAGCTGGGAGCAACAGACTTGATAGCCGTATGAACTTTTCTCGGTAGCTGCAAGCCAACAAGTCGATAACCGCGATAATTTGTATTTTGTGGCTGTGCGCCACAGAATAGATTGTCGTATTAGGTTTCTGTAGCTGGGAGCAACAGATTTGATAGCCGTATGAACTTTTTTCTGTAGCTGCAAGGCAAAGAGGTAATAACCGCGTTAATTTGTCTTTTGTGGCTGTGCGCCACAGAATAGATTGTCGTATCAGGTTTTTGTAGCTGGGAGCAACAGACTTGATAGCCGTATGAACTTTTTTCTGTAGCTGCAAGGCAAAGAGGTAATAACCGCGTTAATTTGTCTTTTGTGGCTGTGCGCCACAGGATATAAAGTCGTATTAGGTTTTTGTAGCCATGAGCAACAGACTTGATAGCCGTATAAACTTTTTTCTGTAGCTGCAAGGCAAAGAGTCGATAACCGCGTTATATCGTATTTTGTGGCTGTGTGCCACAGAATAGATAGTTGTATTGGGTTTTTCTAGCTGGGAACAACATACTTGATAGCCATATAAACTTTTTTCTGTAGCTGCACGGCAAAGAGTCAATAACCGCGTTAATTTGTCTTTTGTGGCTGTGCGCCACAGAATATAAAGTCGTATTAGGTTTTTGTAGCTGGGAGCAACAGACTTGATAGCCGTATAAACTTTTTTTCTGTAGCTGCAAGGCAAAGAGGTAATAACCGCGTTAATTTGTCTTTTGTGGCTGTGCGCCACAGAATATAAAGTCGTATTAGGTTTTTGTAGCTGGGAGCAACAGACTTGATAGCCGTATGAACTTTTTTCTGTAGCTGCAAGGCAAAGAGTCGATAACCGCGTTATATCGTATTTTGTGGCTGTGTGCCACAGAATAGATAGTTGTATTGGGTTTTTCTAGCTGGGAGCAACATACTTGATAGCCATATAAACTTTTTTCTGTAGCTGCACGGCAAAGAGTCAATAACCGCGTTAATTTGTCTTTTGTGGCTGTGCGCCACAGAATAGATTGTCGTATCAGGTTTTTGTAGCTGGGAGCAACAGACTTGATAGCCGTATGAACTTTTTTCTGTAGCTGCAAGGCAAAGAGGTAATAACCGCGTTAATTTGTCTTTTGTGGCTGTGCTCCACAGGATATAAAGTCGTATTAGGTTTTTGTAGCCATGAGCAACAGACTTGATAGCCGTATAAACTTTTTTCTGTAGCTGCAAGGCAAAGAGTCGATAACCGCGTTGTATCGTATTTTGTGGCTGTGTGCCACAGAATAGATAGTTGTATTGGGTTTTTCTAGCTGGGAGCAACATACTTGATAGCCATATAAACTTTTTTCTGTAGCTGCACGGCAAAGAGTCAATAACCGCGTTAATTTGTCTTTTGTGGCTGTGCGCCACAGAATATAAAGTCGTATTAGGTTTTTGTAGCTGGGAGCAACAGACTTGATAGCCGTATAAACTTTTTTTCTGTAGCTGCAAGGCAAAGAGGTAATAACCGCGTTAATTTGTCTTTTGTGGCTGTGCGCCACAGAATATAAAGTCGTATTAGGTTTTTGTAGCTGGGAGCAACAGATTTGATAGCCGTATGAAATGTTCTCTGTAACTGCAAGGCAAAGAGTCAATAACCGCGTTAATTTGTATTTTGTGGCTGTGCGCCACAGAATATAAAGTCGTATTATGTTTTTGTAGTTGGAAGCAACAGACTTGATAGCCGTATGATTTGTTTTTGTGGCTGCAAGTCAAAATGTCAATAACCGCGTTAATTCGTCTTTGTGGCTGTGCTCCACAGAATAGATTGTCGTATTAGGTTTTTGTAGCTGGGAGCAACAGATTTGATAGCCGTATGAAATGTTCTCTGTAACTGCGAGGCAAAGAGTCAATAACCGCGTTAATTCGTCTTTTGTGGCTGTGCGCCACAGAATATATAGTCGTATTATGTTTTTGTAGCTGGGAGCAACAGACTTGATAGCCGTATGAACTTTTCTCGGTAGCTGCAAGCCAACAAGTCGATAACCGCGATAATTTGTATTTTGTGGCTGTGCGCCACAGAATAGATTGTCGTATTAGGTTTCTGTAGCTGGGAGCAACAGATTTGATAGCCGTATGAACTTTTTTCTGTAGCTGCAAGGCAAAGAGGTAATAACCGCGTTAATTTGTCTTTTGTGGCTGTGCGCCACAGAATAGATTGTCGTATCAGGTTTTTGTAGCTGGGAGCAACAGACTTGATAGCCGTATGAACTTTTTTCTGTAGCTGCAAGGCAAAGAGGTAATAACCGCGTTAATTTGTCTTTTGTGGCTGTGCGCCACAGGATATAAAGTCGTATTAGGTTTTTGTAGCCATGAGCAACAGACTTGATAGCCGTATAAACTTTTTTCTGTAGCTGCAAGGCAAAGAGTCGATAACCGCGTTATATCGTATTTTGTGGCTGTGTGCCACAGAATAGATAGTTGTATTGGGTTTTTCTAGCTGGGAACAACATACTTGATAGCCATATAAACTTTTTTCTGTAGCTGCACGGCAAAGAGTCAATAACCGCGTTAATTTGTCTTTTGTGGCTGTGCGCCACAGAATATAAAGTCGTATTAGGTTTTTGTAGCTGGGAGCAACAGACTTGATAGCCGTATAAACTTTTTTTCTGTAGCTGCAAGGCAAAGAGGTAATAACCGCGTTAATTTGTCTTTTGTGGCTGTGCGCCACAGAATATAAAGTCGTATTAGGTTTTTGTAGCTGGGAGCAACAGACTTGATAGCCGTATGAACTTTTTTCTGTAGCTGCAAGGCAAAGAGTCGATAACCGCGTTATATCGTATTTTGTGGCTGTGTGCCACAGAATAGATAGTTGTATTGGGTTTTTCTAGCTGGGAGCAACATACTTGATAGCCATATAAACTTTTTTCTGTAGCTGCACGGCAAAGAGTCAATAACCGCGTTAATTTGTCTTTTGTGGCTGTGCGCCACAGAATAGATTGTCGTATCAGGTTTTTGTAGCTGGGAGCAACAGACTTGATAGCCGTATGAACTTTTTTCTGTAGCTGCAAGGCAAAGAGGTAATAACCGCGTTAATTTGTCTTTTGTGGCTGTGCTCCACAGGATATAAAGTCGTATTAGGTTTTTGTAGCCATGAGCAACAGACTTGATAGCCGTATAAACTTTTTTCTGTAGCTGCAAGGCAAAGAGTCGATAACCGCGTTGTATCGTATTTTGTGGCTGTGTGCCACAGAATAGATAGTTGTATTGGGTTTTTCTAGCTGGGAGCAACATACTTGATAGCCATATAAACTTTTTTCTGTAGCTGCACGGCAAAGAGTCAATAACCGCGTTAATTTGTCTTTTGTGGCTGTGCGCCACAGAATATAAAGTCGTATTAGGTTTTTGTAGCTGGGAGCAACAGACTTGATAGCCGTATAAACTTTTTTTCTGTAGCTGCAAGGCAAAGAGGTAATAACCGCGTTAATTTGTCTTTTGTGGCTGTGCGCCACAGAATATAAAGTCGTATTAGGTTTTTGTAGCTGGAAGCAACAGATTTGATAGCCGTATGAAATGTTCTCTGTAACTGCAAGGCAAAGAGTCAATAACCGCGTTAATTTGTATTTTGTGGCTGTGCGCCACAGAATATAAAGTCGTATTATGTTTTTGTAGTTGGAAGCAACAGACTTGATAGCCGTATGATTTTTTTTGTAGCTGCAAGTCAAAATGTCAATAACCGCGTTAATTCGTCTTTGTGGCTGTGCGCCACAGAATAGATTGTCGTATCAGGTTTTTGTAGCTGGGAGCAACAGACTTGATAGCCGTATGAACTTTTTTCTGTAGCTGCAAGGCAAAGAGGTAATAACCACGTTAATTTGTCTTTTGTGGCTGTGCGCCACAGGATATAAAGTCGTATTAGGTTTTTGTAGCCATGAGCAACAGACTTGATAGCCGTATAAACTTTTTTCTGTAGCTGCAAGGCAAAGAGTCGATAACCGCGTTATATCGTATTTTGTGGCTGTGTGCCACAGAATAGATAGTTGTATTGGGTTTTTCTAGCTGGGAACAACATACTTGATAGCCATATAAACTTTTTTCTGTAGCTGCACGCCAAAGAGTCAATAACCGCGTTAATTTGTCTTTTGTGGCTGTGCGCCACAGAATATAAAGTCGTATTAGGTTTTTGTAGCTGGGAGCAACAGACTTGATAGCAGTATAAACTTTTTTTCTGTAGCTGCAAGGCAAAGAGGTAATAACCGCGTTAATTTGTCTTTTGTGGCTGTGCGCCACAGAATATAAAGTCGTATTAGGTTTTTGTAGCTGGGAGCAACAGATTTGATAGCCGTATGAAATGTTCTCTGTAACTGCAAGGCAAAGAGTCAATAACCGCGTTAATTTGTATTTTGTGGCTGTGCGCCACAGAATATAAAGTCGTATTATGTTTTTGTAGTTGGAAGCAACAGACTTGATAGCCGTATGATTTGTTTTTGTGGCTGCAAGTCAAAATGTCAATAACCGCGTTAATTCGTCTTTGTGGCTGTGCGCCACAGAATAGATTGTCGTATTAGGTTTTTGTAGCTGGGAGCAACAGATTTGATAGCCGTATGAAATGTTCTCTGTAACTGCGAGGCAAAGAGTCAATAACCGCGTTAATTCGTCTTTTGTGGCTGTGCGCCACAGAATATATAGTCGTATTAGGTTTTTGTAGCTGGGAGCAACAGACTTGATAGCCGTATGAACTTTTCTCGGTAGCTGCAAGCCAACAAGTCGATAACCGCGATAATTTGTATTTTGTGGCTGTGCGCCACAGAATAGATTGTCGTATTAGGTTTTTGTAGCTGGGAGCAACAGATTTGATAGCCGTATGAACTTTTTTCTGTAGCTGCAAGGCAAAGAGGTAATAACCGCGTTAATTTGTCTTTTGTGGCTGTGCGCCACAGAATATAAAGTCGTATTAGGTTTTTGTAGCCATGAGCAACAGACTTGATAGCCGTATGAAATGTTCTCTGTAACTGCAAGGCAAAGAGTCAATAACCGCGTTAATTTGTATTTTGTGGCTGTGCGCCACAGAATATAAAGTCGTATTATGTTTTTGTAGTTGGAAGCAACAGACTTGATAGCCGTATGATTTTTTTTGTAGCTGCAAGTCAAAATGTCAATAACCGCGTTAATTCGTCTTTGTGGCTGTGCGCCACAGAATAGATTGTCGTATCAGGTTTTTGTAGCTGGGAGCAACAGACTTGATAGCCGTATGAACTTTTTTCTGTAGCTGCAAGGCAAAGAGGTAATAACCACGTTAATTTGTCTTTTGTGGCTGTGCGCCACAGGATATAAAGTCGTATTAGGTTTTTGTAGCCATGAGCAACAGACTTGATAGCCGTATAAACTTTTTTCTGTAGCTGCAAGGCAAAGAGTCGATAACCGCGTTATATCGTATTTTGTGGCTGTGTGCCACAGAATAGATAGTTGTATTGGGTTTTTCTAGCTGGGAACAACATACTTGATAGCCATATAAACTTTTTTCTGTAGCTGCACGCCAAAGAGTCAATAACCGCGTTAATTTGTCTTTTGTGGCTGTGCGCCACAGAATATAAAGTCGTATTAGGTTTTTGTAGCTGGGAGCAACAGACTTGATAGCCGTATAAACTTTTTTTCTGTAGCTGCAAGGCAAAGAGGTAATAACCGCGTTAATTTGTCTTTTGTGGCTGTGCGCCACAGAATATAAAGTCGTATTAGGTTTTTGTAGCTGGGAGCAACAGATTTGATAGCCGTATGAAATGTTCTCTGTAACTGCAAGGCAAAGAGTCAATAACCGCGTTAATTTGTATTTTGTGGCTGTGCGCCACAGAATATAAAGTCGTATTATGTTTTTGTAGTTGGAAGCAACAGACTTGATAGCCGTATGATTTGTTTTTGTGGCTGCAAGTCAAAATGTCAATAACCGCGTTAATTCGTCTTTGTGGCTGTGCGCCACAGAATAGATTGTCGTATTAGGTTTTTGTAGCTGGGAGCAACAGATTTGATAGCCGTATGAAATGTTCTCTGTAACTGCGAGGCAAAGAGTCAATAACCGCGTTAATTCGTCTTTTGTGGCTGTGCGCCACAGAATATATAGTCGTATTAGGTTTTTGTAGCTGGGAGCAACAGACTTGATAGCCGTATGAACTTTTCTCGGTAGCTGCAAGCCAACAAGTCGATAACCGCGATAATTTGTATTTTGTGGCTGTGCGCCACAGAATAGATTGTCGTATTAGGTTTTTGTAGCTGGGAGCAACAGATTTGATAGCCGTATGAACTTTTTTCTGTAGCTGCAAGGCAAAGAGGTAATAACCGCGTTAATTTGTCTTTTGTGGCTGTGCGCCACAGAATATAAAGTCGTATTAGGTTTTTGTAGCCATGAGCAACAGACTTGATAGCCGTATGAAATGTTCTCTGTAACTGCAAGGCAAAGAGTCAATAACCGCGTTAATTTGTATTTTGTGGCTGTGCGCCACAGAATATAAAGTCGTATTATGTTTTTGTAGTTGGAAGCAACAGACTTGATAGCCGTATGATTTTGTTTGTAGCTGCAAGTCAAAATGTCAATAACCGCGTTAATTCGTCTTTGTGGCTGTGCGCCACAGAATAGATTGTCGTATCAGGTTTTTGTAGCTGGGAGCAACAGACTTGATAGCCGTATGAACTTTTTTCTGTAGCTGCAAGGCAAAGAGGTAATAACCACGTTAATTTGTCTTTTGTGGCTGTGCGCCACAGGATATAAAGTCGTATTAGGTTTTTGTAGCCATGAGCAACAGACTTGATAGCCGTATAAACTTTTTTCTGTAGCTGCAAGGCAAAGAGTCGATAACCGCGTTATATCGTATTTTGTGGCTGTGTGCCACAGAATAGATAGTTGTATTGGGTTTTTCTAGCTGGGAACAACATACTTGATAGCCATATAAACTTTTTTCTGTAGCTGCACGCCAAAGAGTCAATAACCGCGTTAATTTGTCTTTTGTGGCTGTGCGCCACAGAATATAAAGTCGTATTAGGTTTTTGTAGCTGGGAGCAACAGACTTGATAGCCGTATAAACTTTTTTTCTGTAGCTGCAAGGCAAAGAGGTAATAACCGCGTTAATTTGTCTTTTGTGGCTGTGCGCCACAGAATATAAAGTCGTATTAGGTTTTTGTAGCTGGGAGCAACAGATTTGATAGCCGTATGAAATGTTCTCTGTAACTGCAAGGCAAAGAGTCAATAACCGCGTTAATTTGTATTTTGTGGCTGTGCGCCACAGAATATAAAGTCGTATTATGTTTTTGTAGTTGGAAGCAACAGACTTGATAGCCGTATGATTTTTTTTGTAGCTGCAAGTCAAAATGTCAATAACCGCGTTAATTCGTCTTTGTGGCTGTGCGCCACAGAATAGATTGTCGTATCAGGTTTTTGTAGCTGGGAGCAACAGACTTGATAGCCGTATGAACTTTTTTCTGTAGCTGCAAGGCAAAGAGGTAATAACCACGTTAATTTGTCTTTTGTGGCTGTGCGCCACAGGATATAAAGTCGTATTAGGTTTTTGTAGCCATGAGCAACAGACTTGATAGCCGTATAAACTTTTTTCTGTAGCTGCAAGGCAAAGAGTCGATAACCGCGTTATATCGTATTTTGTGGCTGTGTGCCACAGAATAGATAGTTGTATTGGGTTTTTCTAGCTGGGAACAACATACTTGATAGCCCATATAAACTTTTTTCTGTAGCTGCACGCCCAAAGAGTCAATAACCGCGTTAATTTGTCTTTTGTGGCTGTGCGCCACAGAATATAAAGTCGTATTAGGTTTTTGTAGCTGGGAGCAACAGACTTGATAGCCGTATAAACTTTTTTTCTGTAGCTGCAAGGCAAAGAGGTAATAACCGCGTTAATTTGTCTTTTGTGGCTGTGCGCCACAGAATATAAAGTCGTATTAGGTTTTTGTAGCTGGGAGCAACAGATTTGATAGCCGTATGAAATGTTCTCTGTAACTGCAAGGCAAAGAGTCAATAACCGCGTTAATTTGTATTTTGTGGCTGTGCGCCACAGAATATAAAGTCGTATTATGTTTTTGTAGTTGGAAGCAACAGACTTGATAGCCGTATGATTTGTTTTTGTGGCTGCAAGTCAAAATGTCAATAACCGCGTTAATTCGTCTTTGTGGCTGTGCGCCACAGAATAGATTGTCGTATTAGGTTTTGTAGCTGGGAGCAACAGATTTGATAGCCGTATGAAATGTTCTCTGTAACTGCGAGGCAAAGAGTCAATAACCGCGTTAATTCGTCTTTTGTGGCTGTGCGCCACAGAATATATAGTCGTATTAGGTTTTTGTAGCTGGGAGCAACAGACTTGATAGCCGTATGAACTTTTCTCGGTAGCTGCAAGCCAACAAGTCGATAACCGCGATAATTTGTATTTTGTGGCTGTGCGCCACAGAATAGATTGTCGTATTAGGTTTTTGTAGCTGGGAGCAACAGATTTGATAGCCGTATGAACTTTTTTCTGTAGCTGCAAGGCAAAGAGGTAATAACCGCGTTAATTTGTCTTTTGTGGCTGTGCGCCACAGAATATAAAGTCGTATTAGGTTTTTGTAGCCATGAGCAACAGACTTGATAGCCGTATGAAATGTTCTCTGTAACTGCAAGGCAAAGAGTCAATAACCGCGTTAATTGTATTTTGTGGCTGTGCGCCACAGAATATAAAGTCGTATTATGTTTTTGTAGTTGGAAGCAACAGACTTGATAGCCGTATGATTTTGTTTGTAGCTGCAAGTCAAAATGTCAATAACCGCGTTAATTCGTCTTTGTGGCTGTGCGCCACAGAATAGATTGTCGTATCAGGTTTTTGTAGCTGGGAGCAACAGACTGATAGCCGTATGAACTTTTTTCTGTAGCTGCAAGGCAAAGAGGTAATAACCACGTTAATTTGTCTTTTGTGGCTGTGCGCCACAGGATATAAAGTCGTATTAGGTTTTTGTAGCCATGAGCAACAGACTTGATAGCCGTATAAACTTTTTTCTGTAGCTGCAAGGCAAAGAGTCGATAACCGCGTTATATCGTATTTGTGGCTGTGTGCCACAGAATAGATAGTTGTATTGGGTTTTTCTAGCTGGGAACAACATACTTGATAGCCATATAAACTTTTTCTGTAGCTGCACGCCAAAGAGTCAATACCCGCGTTAATTTGTCTTTTGTGGCTGTGCGCCACAGAATATAAAGTCGTATTAGGTTTTTGTAGCTGGGAGCAACAGACTTGATAGCCGTATAAACTTTTTTTCTGTAGCTGCAAGGCAAAGAGGTAATAACCGCGTTAATTTGTCTTTTGTGGCTGTGCGCCACAGAATATAAAGTCGTATTAGGTTTTTGTAGCTGGGAGCAACAGATTTGATAGCCGTATGAAATGTTCTCTGTAACTGCAAGGCAAAGAGTCAATAACCGCGTTAATTTGTATTTTGTGGCTGTGCGCCACAGAATATAAAGTCGTATTATGTTTTTGTAGTTGGAAGCAACAGACTTGATAGCCGTATGATTTGTTTTTGTGGCTGCAAGTCAAAATGTCAATAACCGCGTTAATTCGTCTTTGTGGCTGTGCGCCACAGAATAGATTGTCGTATTAGGTTTTTGTAGCTGGGAGCAACAGATTTGATAGCCGTATGAAATGTTCTCTGTAACTGCGAGGCAAAGAGTCAATAACCGCGTTAATTCGTCTTTTGTGGCTGTGCGCCACAGAATATATAGTCGTATTAGGTTTTTGTAGCTGGGAGCAACAGACTTGATAGCCGTATGAACTTTTCTCGGTAGCTGCAAGCCAACAAGTCGATAACCGCGATAATTTGTATTTTGTGGCTGTGCGCCACAGAATAGATTGTCGTATTAGGTTTTTGTAGCTGGGAGCAACAGATTTGATAGCCGTATGAACTTTTTCTGTAGCTGCAAGGCAAAGAGGTAATAACCGCGTTAATTTGTATTTGTGGCTGTGCGCCACAGGATATAAAGTCGTATTAGGTTTTTGTAGCCATGAGCAACAGACTTGATAGCCGTATAAACTTTTTTCTGTAGCTGCAAGGCAAAGAGTCGATAATCGCGTTATATCGTATTTTGTGGCTGTGTGCCACAGAATAGATAGTTGTATTGGGTTTTTCTAGCTGGGAGCAACATACTTGATAGCCATATAAACTTTTTTCTGTAGCTGCACGGCAAAGAGTCAATAACCGCGTTAATTTGTCTTTTGTGGCTGTGCGCCACAGAATATAAAGTCGTATTAGGTTTTTGTAGCTGGGAGCAACAGACTTGATAGCCGTATGAACTTTTTTCTGTAGCTGCAAGGCAAAGAGTCGATAACCGCGTTATATCGTATTTTGTGGCTGTGTGCCACAGAATAGATAGTTGTATTGGGTTTTTCTAGCTGGGAGCAACATACTTGATAGCCATATAAACTTTTTTCTGTAGATGCACGGCAAAGAGTCAATAACCGCGTTAATTTGTCTTTTGTGGCTGTGCGCCACAGAATAGATTGTCGTATCAGGTTTTTGTAGCTGGGAGCAACAGACTTGATAGCCGTATGAACTTTTTTTCTGTAGCTGCAAGGCAAAGAGGTAATAACCGCGTTAATTTGTCTTTTGTGGCTGTGCTCCACAGGATATAAAGTCGTATTAGGTTTTTGTAGCCATGAGCAACAGACTTGATAGCCGTATAAACTTTTTTCTGTAGCTGCAAGGCAAAGAGTCGATAACCGCGTTGTATCGTATTTTGTGGCTGTGTGCCACAGAATAGATAGTTGTATTGGGTTTTTCTAGCTGGGAGCAACATACTTGATAGCCATATAAACTTTTTTCTGTAGCTGCACGGCAAAGAGTCAATAACCGCGTTAATTTGTCTTTTGTGGCTGTGCGCCACAGAATATAAGTCGTATTAGGTTTTTGTAGCTGGGAGCAACAGACTTGATAGCCGTATAAACTTTTTTTCTGTAGCTGCAAGGCAAAGAGGTAATAACCGCGTTAATTTGTCTTTTGTGGCTGTGCGCCACAGAATATAAAGTCGTATTAGGTTTTTGTAGCTGGGAGCAACAGATTTGATAGCCGTATGAAATGTTCTCTGTAACTGCAAGGCAAAGAGTCAATAACCGCGTTAATTTGTATTTTGTGGCTGTGCGCCACAGAATATAAAGTCGTATTATGTTTTTGTAGTTGGAACCAACAGACTTGATAGCCGTATGATTTTTTTTTGTAGCTGCAAGTCAAAATGTCAATAACCGCGTTAATTCGTCTTTGTGGCTGTGCGCCACAGAATAGATTGTCGTATCAGGTTTTTGTAGCTGGGAGCAACAGACTTGATAGCCGTATGAACTTTTTTCTGTAGCTGCAAGGCAAAGAGGTAATAACCACGTTAATTTGTCTCTTGTGGCTGTGCGCCACAGGATATAAAGTCGTATTAGGTTTTTGTAGCCATGAGCAACAGACTTGATAGCCGTATAAACTTTTTTCTGTAGCTGCAAGGCAAAAAGTCGATAACCGCGTTATATCGTATTTTGTGGCTGTGTGCCACAGAATAGATAGTTGTATTGGGTTTTTCTAGCTGGGAACAACATACTTGATAGCCATATAAACTTTTTTCTGTAGCTGCACGCCAAAGAGTCAATAACCGCGTTAATTTGTCTTTTGTGGCTGTGCGCCACAGAATATAAAGTCGTATTAGGTTTTTGTAGCTGGGAGCAACAGACTTGATAGCCGTATAACTTTTTTTCTGTAGCTGCAAGGCAAAGACAAATTAACCGCGTTAATTTGTCTTTTGTGGCTGTGCGCCACAGAATATAAAGTCGTATTAGGTTTTTGTAGCTGGGAGCAACAGATTTGATAGCCGTATGAAATGTTCTCTGTAACTGCAAGGCAAAGAGTCAATAACCGCGTTAATTTGTATTTTGTGGCTGTGCGCCACAGAATATAAAGTCGTATTATGTTTTTGTAGTTGGAAGCAACAGACTTGATAGCCGTATGATTTGTTTTTGTGGCTGCAAGTCAAAATGTCAATAACCGCGTTAATTCGTCTTTGTGGCTGTGCGCCACAGAATAGATTGTCGTATTAGGTTTTTGTAGCTGGGAGCAACAGATTTGATAGCCGTATGAAATGTTCTCTGTAACTGCGAGGCAAAGAGTCAATAACCGCGTTAATTCGTCTTTTGTGGCTGTGCGCCACAGAATATATAGTCGTATTAGGTTTTTGTAGCTGGGAGCAACAGACTTGATAGCCGTATGAACTTTTCTCGGTAGCTGCAAGCCAACAAGTCGATAACCGCGATAATTTGTATTTTGTGGCTGTGCGCCACAGAATAGATTGTCGTATTAGGTTTTTGTAGCTGGGAGCAACAGATTTGATAGCCGTATGAACTTTTTTCTGTAGCTGCAAGGCAAAGAGGTAATAACCGCGTTAATTTGTATTTTGTGGCTGTGCGCCACAGGATATAAAGTCGTATTAGGTTTTTGTAGCCATGAGCAACAGACTTGATAGCCGTATAAACTTTTTTCTGTAGCTGCAAGGCAAAGAGTCGATAATCGCGTTATATCGTATTTTGTGGCTGTGTGCCACAGAATAGATAGTTGTATTGGGTTTTTCTAGCTGGGAGCAACATACTTGATAGCCATATAAACTTTTTTCTGTAGCTGCACGGCAAAGAGTCAATAACCGCGTTAATTTGTCTTTTGTGGCTGTGCGCCACAGAATATAAAGTCGTATTAGGTTTTTGTAGCTGGGAGCAACAGACTTGATAGCCGTATGAACTTTTTTCTGTAGCTGCAAGGCAAAGAGTCGATAACCGCGTTATATCGTATTTTGTGGCTGTGTGCCACAGAATAGATAGTTGTATTGGGTTTTTCTAGCTGGGAGCAACATACTTGATAGCCATATAAACTTTTTTCTGTAGATGCACGGCAAAGAGTCAATAACCGCGTTAATTTGTCTTTTGTGGCTGTGCGCCACAGAATAGATTGTCGTATCAGGTTTTTGTAGCTGGGAGCAACAGACTTGATAGCCGTATGAACTTTTTTTCTGTAGCTGCAAGGCAAAGAGGTAATAACCGCGTTAATTTGTCTTTTGTGGCTGTGCTCCACAGGATATAAAGTCGTATTAGGTTTTTGTAGCCATGAGCAACAGACTTGATAGCCGTATAAACTTTTTTCTGTAGCTGCAAGGCAAAGAGTCGATAACCGCGTTGTATCGTATTTTGTGGCTGTGTGCCACAGAATAGATAGTTGTATTGGGTTTTTCTAGCTGGGAGCAACATACTTGATAGCCATATAAACTTTTTTCTGTAGCTGCACGGCAAAGAGTCAATAACCGCGTTAATTTGTCTTTTGTGGCTGTGCGCCACAGAATATAAAGTCGTATTAGGTTTTTGTAGCTGGGAGCAACAGACTTGATAGCCGTATAAACTTTTTTTCTGTAGCTGCAAGCAAAGAGGTAATAACCGCGTTAATTTGTCTTTTGTGGCTGTGCGCCACAGAATATAAAGTCGTATTAGGTTTTTGTAGCTGGGAGCAACAGATTTGATAGCCGTATGAAATGTTCTCTGTAACTGCAAGGCAAAGAGTCAATAACCGCGTTAATTTGTATTTTGTGGCTGTGCGCCACAGAATATAAAGTCGTATTATGTTTTTGTAGTTGGAACCAACAGACTTGATAGCCGTATGATTTTTTTTTGTAGCTGCAAGTCAAAATGTCAATAACCGCGTTAATTCGTCTTTGTGGCTGTGCGCCACAGAATAGATTGTCGTATCAGGTTTTTGTAGCTGGGAGCAACAGACTTGATAGCCGTATGAACTTTTTTCTGTAGCTGCAAGGCAAAGAGGTAATAACCACGTTAATTTGTCTCTTGTGGCTGTGCGCCACAGGATATAAAGTCGTATTAGGTTTTGTAGCCATGAGCAACAGACTTGATAGCCGTATAAACTTTTTTCTGTAGCTGCAAGGCAAAAAGTCGATAACCGCGTTATATCGTATTTTGTGGCTGTGTGCCACAGAATAGATAGTTGTATTGGGTTTTTCTAGCTGGGAACAACATACTTGATAGCCATATAAACTTTTTTCTGTAGCTGCACGCCAAAGAGTCAATAACCGCGTTAATTTGTCTTTTGTGGCTGTGCGCCACAGAATATAAAGTCGTATTAGGTTTTTGTAGCTGGGAGCAACAGACTTGATAGCCGTATAAACTTTTTTTCTGTAGCTGCAAGGCAAAGACAAATTAACCGCGTTAATTTGTCTTTTGTGGCTGTGCGCCACAGAATATAAAGTCGTATTAGGTTTTTGTAGCTGGGAGCAACAGATTTGATAGCCGTATGAAATGTTCTCTGTAACTGCAAGGCAAAGAGTCAATAACCGCGTTAATTTGTATTTTGTGGCTGTGCGCCACAGAATATAAAGTCGTATTATGTTTTTGTAGTTGGAAGCAACAGACTTGATAGCCGTATGATTTGTTTTTGTGGCTGCAAGTCAAAATGTCAATAACCGCGTTAATTCGTCTTTGTGGCTGTGCGCCACAGAATAGATTGTCGTATTAGGTTTTTGTAGCTGGGAGCAACAGATTTGATAGCCGTATGAAATGTTCTCTGTAACTGCGAGGCAAAGAGTCAATAACCGCGTTAATTCGTCTTTTGTGGCTGTGCGCCACAGAATATATAGTCGTATTAGGTTTTTATAGCTGGGAGCAACAGACTTGATAGCCGTATGAACTTTTCTCGGTAGCTGCAAGCCAACAAGTCGATAACCGCGATAATTTGTATTTTGTGGCTGTGCGCCACAGAATAGATTGTCGTATTAGGTTTTTGTAGCTGGGAGCAACAGATTTGATAGCCGTATGAACTTTTTTCTGTAGCTGCAAGGCAAAGAGGTAATAACCGCGTTAATTTGTCTTTTGTGGCTGTGCGCCACAGAATAGATTGTCGTATCAGGTTTTTGTAGCTGGGAGCAACAGACTTGATAGCCGTATGAACTTTTCTCTGTAGCTGCAAGCCAACAAGTCGATAACCGCGATATTTCGTGTTTTGTGGCTGTGCGCCACAGAATAGATTGTCGTATTATGTTTCTGTAGTTGGAAGCAACAGACTTGATAGCCGTATGATTTTTTTTGTAGCTGCAAGTCAAAATGTCAATAACCGCGTTAATTCGTCTTTGTGGCTGTGCGCCACAGAATAGATTGTCGTATCAGGTTTTTGTAGCTGGGAGCAACAGATTTGATAGCCGTATGAAATGTTATCTGTAACTGCGAGGCAAAGAGTCAATAACCGCGTTAATTCGTCTTTTGTGGCTGTGCGCCACAGAATATATAGTCGTATTAGGTTTTTGTAGCTGGGAGCAACAGACTTGATAGCCGTATGAACTGTTCTCTGTAGCTGCAAGGCAAAGAGTCAATAACGCGTTAATTCGTCTTTTGTGGCTGTGCGCCACAGAATATATAGTCGTCTTAGGTTTTTGTATCTGGGAGCAACAGACTTGATAGCCGTATGAACTTTTTTCTGTAGCTGCAAGGCAAAGAGTCAATAACCGCGTTAAGTCGTTTTTTGTGGCTGTGCGCCATTAAATATATAGTCGTGTTAGGTCTTTGTAGCTGGGAGCAACATACTTAATAGCCGTATAAACTTTTATTTTGTAGCTTTACGGCAAAGAGTCAATAACCGCGTTAATTTGTCTTTTGTGGCTGTGCGCCACAGAATATGGAGTCGTATTAGGTTTTTGTAGCTGGGAGCAACAGACTTGATAGCCGTATAAATTTTTCTCTGTAACTGCAAGCCAAAGAGTCAATAACCGCGTTATTTCGTATGTTATGGCTGTGCGCCACAGAATAGATTGTCGTATTAGGTTTTTGTAGCTGGGAGCAACAGATTTGATAGCTGTATGAACTTTTCTCTGTAACTGCAAGCCAAAGAGTCGATAACCGCGTTAATTCATATTTTGTGGCTGTGCGCCACATAATAGATATTCGTATTAGGTTTTTGTATCTGGGAGCAACAGACTTGATAGCCGTATGAACTGTTCTCTGTAACTGCAAGCCAAAGAGTCGATAACCGCGTTAATTCGTATTTTGTGGCTGTGCGCCACATAATAGATATTCGTATTAGGTTTTTGTATCTGGGAGCAACAGACTTGATAGCCGTATGAACTGTTCTCTGTAGTTGCAAGGCAAAGAGTCGACAACCGCGTTAATTCGTATTTTGTGGCTGTGCGCCACAGAATAGATTGTCGTATCAGGTTTTTGTAGCTGGGAGCAACAGACTTGATAGCCGTATAAACTTTTTTTTGTAGCTGCAAGGCAAATAGTCAATAACCGCGTTAGTTCGTATTTTGTGGCTGTGTGCCACAGAAAATATAGTTGTATTGGGTTTTTCTAGCTGGGAGCAACATACTTGATAGCCGTATAAACTTTTTTTCTGTAGCTGCAAGGCAAAGAGTCAATAACCGCGTTAATCTGTCTTTTGTGGCTGTGCGCCACAGAATATAAAGTCGTATTAGGTTTTTGTAGTTGGGAGCAACAGACTTGATTGCCGTATGAGTTTTTTTTCTGTAACTGCAAGCCGAAGAGTCGATAACCGCGTTGATTCGTATTTCGTGGCTGTGCGCCACAGAATAGATAATCGTATTAGGTTTTTGTAGCTGGGAGCAACAGACTTGATAGCCGTATAAACTTTTTTCTGTAGCTGCAAGGAAAAGAGTCAATAACCGCGTTAATATGTCTTTTGTGGTTGTGCGCCACAGAATATAAAGTCGTATTAGGTTTTTGTAGTTGGGAGCAACAGACTTGATAGCCGTATGATTTTTTTTTGTAGGTGCAAGGCAAAGAGTCAATAACCGCGTTAATTCGTATTTGGTGGATGTGCGCCACAAAATAGATTGTCGTATCAGGTTTTTGTAGCTGGGAGCAACAGATTTGATAGCCGTATGAACTGTTCTCTGTAGCTGCAAGGCAAAGAGTCAATAACGCGTTAAGGCTGTCTTCAGACTTTTTGTGCGATACAAGATACACGATACATGCGCGCTCTAATCATGTGTATCGATTGCATTTTTGTAGCGGCGACAGATACATGCGTCACGCGATGTATCTTTCGCGTTCATACTTTTTCTACAG
Organism: Litoditis marina; assembly: GCA_964036275.1. Classification (NCBI taxonomy): domain Eukaryota; kingdom Metazoa; phylum Nematoda; class Chromadorea; order Rhabditida; family Rhabditidae; genus Litoditis; species Litoditis marina. Next base: position 59,339 of record CAXIWQ010000023.1, read on the forward strand.
TATCTCGGCGTCAGATACATCATTTTGAATCGACGATACACTTTTTTTGAAGATTGCGGCCGGCATTCTACACTTCACTCATATTGTGGATACATCTAGGTTTTTTGATTATAAAAGTGATTTTTGTGAATTTTTTCCAATTGAGAGAATGTTCCCCCACACAAAACAGATTGGTATCCGCAAAAAAATTTCATTTTCGCGCGCGACGCGCGCACGCGACGCGTCAAAATGAGAAAATATGCAGATTTGGGTCAAATTTGTGAACTGTGATTATCGATCATGGAGATTGCGAATGTGGATATCAATTTTATATCACGCACGCGACGCGTGAACGCGCCGCGACAAAAATTTAAAAACCGGTATAATTCAATAAAACTTGGGAACCTGAGGAAATTGATCATTCTGAAGTCAGATGTGAGCTTGGTACGAACTTGGGATCAAGCGCGCGCGCAGCACGCGACGCGACAAAAAATTTCAACTTTTGTGCATGGAGATAAATTTTTGGGATTGGTTGGCCACGCGGATAAGAAGGTATTACGAGTTTCGGATATATATTCATAACCAGCATGATCGAATACCCCACCCATCCCAATTTTATATGAATCGACTCATTTTGATATTTCTGCCGCGTCGCGTGCACGCGCTTCGCGTGAGTGAAATTGAGTATATGGCATGGGGATCGGTAACAATGATCATCAGCGTTTTTGTTTTTCACGATGTCCAAAGTTTATCGAAATTCATTCATTTTCACATTTTGTCGCGGCGCGTGCGCGCATCGCGTGCGATGAGATAGACGTCAAATTGAAGAATATCTATAAATATCTATGGAATGAAGAATTTAAAATTGTTCAAAGTTACTTTTGAATTTGAAACTAACAAAATCGAAAAAATGTATCCTGGAACGTTCATACTTTTCTGATACGTTGGCGCCGAGATACGGATACAAAATGAGACGATACAAACAATTCGAACATGAATCGTGTATCTGTATCTTGTATCGCACAAAAAGTCTGAAGACAGCCTAATTCGTCTTTTGTGGCTGTGCGCCACAGAATATATAGTCGTCTTAGGTTTTTGTATCTGGGAGCAACAGACTTGATAGCCGTATGAACTTTTTTCTGTAGCTGCAAGGCAAAGAGTCAATAACCGCGTTAAGTCGTCGTTTGTGGCTGTGCGCCACAAAATATATAGTCGTGTTAGGTCTTTGTAGCTGGGAGCAACATACTTGATAGCCGTATAAACTTTTTTCTGTAGCTTTACGGCAAAGAGTCAATAACCGCGTTAATTTGTCTTTTGTGGCTGTGCGCCAAAGAATATGGAGTCGTATTAGGTTTTTGTAGCTGGGAGCAACAGACTTGATAGCCGTATAAACTTTTCTCTGTAACTGCAAGCCAAAGAGTCAATAACCGCGTTATTTCGTATTTTATGGCTGTGCGCCACAGAATAGATAGTTGTATTGGGTTTTTCTAGCTGGGAGCAACATATTTGATGGCCGTATAAACTTTTTTCTGTAGCTGCAAGGCAAAGAGTCAATAACCGCGTTAATCTGTCTTTGGTGGCTGTGCGCCACAGAATATAAAGTCGTATTAGGTTTTTGTAGTTGGGAGCAACAGACTTGATTGCCGTATGAGTTTTTTTTTTCTGTAACTGCAAGCCGAAGAGTCGATAACCGCGTTGATTCGTATTTCGTGGCTGTGCGTCACAGAATAGATAATCGTATTAGGTTTTTGTAGCTGGGAGCAACAGACTTGATAGCCGTATAAACTTTTTTCTGTAGCTGCAAGGCAAAGAGTCAATAACCGCGTTAATTTGTTTTTTGTGGTTGTGCGCCACAGAATATAAAGTCGTATTAGGTTTTTGTAGTTGGGAGCAACAGACTTGATAGCCGTATGATTTTTTTTTGTAGGTGCAAGGCAAAGAGTCAATAACCGCGTTAATTCGTATTTGGTGGATGTGCGCCACAAAATAGATTGTCGTATTAGGTTTTTGTAGCTGGGAGCAACAGATTTGATAGCCGTATGAACTGTTCTCTGTAGCTGCAAGGCAAAGAGTCAATAACGCGTTAATTCGTATTTTGTGGCTGTGCGCCACAGAATATATAGTCGTCTTAGGTTTTTGTATCTGGGAGCAACAGACTCGATAGCCGTATGAACTTTTTTCTGTAGCTGCAATGCAAAGAGTCAATAACCGCGTTAAGTCGTCTTTTGTGGCTGTGCGCCACAAAATATATAGTCGTGTTAGGTCTTTGTAGCTGGGAGCAACATACTTGATAGCCGTATAAACTTTTTTCTGTAGCTTTACGGCAAAGAGTCAATAACCGCGTTAATTTGTCTTTTGTGGCTGTGCGCCACAGAATATGGAGTCGTATTAGGTTTTTGTAGCTGGGAGCAACAGACTTGATAGCCGTATAAACTTTTCTCTGTAACTGCAAGCCAAAGAGACGATAACCGCGTTAATTCGTATTTTGTGGCTGTGCGCCACATAATAGATAGTCGTATTAGGTTTTTGTATCTGGGAGCAACAGACTTGATAGCCGTATGAACTTTTTTCTGTAGCTGCACGGTAAAGAGTCAATAACCGCGTTAATTTGTCTTTTGTGGCTGTGCGCCACAGAATAGTAAGTCGTATTAGGTTTTTGTAGCTGGGAGCAACAGACTTGATAGCCGTATAAACTTTTTTCTGTAGCTGCAAGGCAAAGAGTCAATAACCGCGTTAATTCGTCTTTTGTGGCTGTGTGCCACAGAAAAGATAGTTGTATTGGGTTTTTCTAGCTGGGAGCAACGTACTTGATAGCCGTATGAACTTTTTTTTGTAGCTGCAAGGCAAAGAGTCAATAACCGCGTTAATTTGTCTTTTGTGGCTGTGCGCCACAGAACATAAAGTCGTATTAGGTTTTTGTAGCCAGGAGCAACAGACTTGATAGCCGTATAAACTTTTTTCTGTAGCTGCAAGGCAAAGAGTCGATAACCGCGTTAATTCGTAATTTGTGGCTGTGTGCCACAGAAAAGATAGTTGTATTGGGTTTTTCGAGCTGGGAGCAACATACTTGATAGCCGTATGAACTTTTTTTTGTAGCTGCAAGGCAAAGAGTCAATAACCGCGTTAATTTGTCTTTTGTGGCTGTGCGCCACAGAACATAAAGTCGTATTAGGTTTTTCTAGCTGGGAGCAACATACTTGATAGCCGTATAAACTTTTTTCTGTAGCTGCAAGGCAAAGAGTCAATAACCGCGTTAATTCGTATTTTGTGGCTGTGTGTCACAGAAAAGATAGTTGTATTAGGTTTTTGTAGTTGGGAGCAACAGACTTGATAGCCGTATAAACTTTTCTCTGTAACTGCAAGCCGAAGAGTCGATAACCGCGTTAATTTGTCTTTTGTGGTTGTGCGCCACAGAATATAAAGTCGTATTAGGTTTTTGTAGTTGGGAGCAACAGACTTGATAGCCGTATGATTTTTTTTTGTAGGTGCAAGGCAAAGAGTCAATAACCGCGTTAATTCGTATTTGGTGGATGTGCGCCACAAAATAGATTGTCGTATTAGGTTTTTGTATCTGGGAGCAACAGACTTGATAGCCGTATGAACTGTTCTCTGTAGTTGCAAGGCAAAGAGTCGATAACCGCGTTAATTCGTATTTTGTGGCTGTGCGCCACAGAATAGATTGTCGTATTAGGTTTTTGTAGCTGGGAGCAACATACTCGATAGCCGTATAAACTTTTTTCTATAGCTGCACGGTAAAGAGTCAATAACCGCGTTAATTCGTATTTCGTGGCTGTGCGCCACAGAATAGATAATCGTATTAGGTTTTTGTAGCTGGGAGCAACAGACTTGATAGCCGTATAAACTTTTTTCTGTAGCTGCAAGGCAAAGAGTCAATAACCGCGTTAATTTGTCTTTTGTGGTTGTGCGCCACAGAATATAAAGTCGTATTAGGTTTTTGTAGTTGGGAGCAACAGACTTGATAGCCGTATGAACTTTTCTCTGTAACTGCAAGCCAAAGAGTCAATAACCGCGTTATTTTGTATTTTATGGCTGTGCGCCACAGAATAGATTGTCGTATTAGGTTTTTGTAGCTGGGAGCAACAGATTTGATAGCCGTATGAACTTTTCTCTGTAACTGCAAGCCAAAGAGACGATAACCGCGTTAATTCGTATTTTGTGGCTGTGCGCCACATAATAGATAGTCGTATTAGGTTTTTGTATCTGGGAGCAACAGACTTGATAGCCGTATGAACTGTTCTCTGTAGTTGCAAGGCAAAGAGTCGATAACCGCGTTAATTCGTATTTTGTGGCTGTGTGCCACAGAATAGATTGTCGTATTAGGTTTTTGTAGTTGGGAGCAACATACTCGATAGCCGTATGAACTTTTCTCTGTAACTGCAAGCCAAAGAGTCAATAACCGCGTTATTTTGTATTTTATGGCTGTGCGCCACAGAATAGATTGTCGTATTAGGTTTTTGTAGCTGGGAGCAACAGATTTGATAGCCGTATGAACTTTTTTCTGTAGCTGCAAGGCAAAGAGTCAATAACCGCGTTAAGTCGTCTTTTGTGGCTGTGCGCCACAGAATATATAGTCGTGTTAGGTCTTTGTAGCTGGGAGCAACATACTTGATAGCCGTATAAACTTTTTCCTGTAGCTTTACGGCAAAGAGTCAATAACCGCGTTAATTTGTCTTTTGTAGCTGTGTGCCACAGAATATGATGTCGTATTAGGTTTTTGTAGCTGGGAGCAACAGACTTGATAGCCGCATAAACTTTTCTCTGTAACTGCAAGCCAAAAAGTCGATAACCGCGTTAATTCGTATTTTGTGGCTGTGCGCCACAGAATAGATTGTCGTATTAGGTGTTTGTATCTGGGAGCAACAGATTTGATAGCCGTATGAACTTTTCTCTTTAACTGCAAGCCAAAAAGTCGATAACCGCGTTAATTCGTATTTTGTGGCTGTGCGCCACAGAATAGATTGTCGTATTAAGTGTTTGTATCTGGGAGCAACAGATTTGATAGCCGTATGAAATATTCTCTGTAACTGCGAGGCAAAGAGTCAATAACCGCGTTAATTCGTCTTTTGTGGCTGTGCGCCACAGAATATATAGTCGTATTAGGTTTTTGTAGCTGGGAGCAACAGACTTGATAGCCGCATGATTTTTTTTTGTAGCTGCAAGTCAAAATGTCAATAACCGCGTTAATTCGTCTTTGCGGCTGTGCGCCACAGAATAGATTGTCGTATTAGGTTTTTGTAGCTGGGAGCAACAGATTTGATAGCCGTATGAAATATTCTCTGTAGCTGCAAGGCAAAGAGACGATAACCGCGTCAATTCGTATTTTGTGGCTGTGCGCCACAGAATAGATAGTCGTATTAGGTTTTTGTAGCTGGGAGCAACATACTTGATAGCCGTATAACCTTTTTCCTGTAGCTGCACGGCAAAGAGTCAATAACCGCGTTAATTTGTCTTTTGTGGCTGTGCGCCACATAATATGAAGTCGTATTAGGTTTTTGTAGCTGGGAGCAACAGACTTGATAGCCGCATAAACTTTTCTCTGTAACTGCAAGCCAAAAAGTCGATAACCGCGTTAATTCGTATTTTGTGGCTGTGCGCCACAGAATAGATTGTCGTATTAGGTGTTTGTATCTGGGAGCAACAGACTTGATAGCCGTATGAACTTTTCTCTGTAGCTGCAAGCCAACAAGTCGATAACCGCGTCAATTCGTATTTTGTGGCTGTGCGCCACAGAATAGATAGTCGTATTAGGTTTTTGTAGCTGGGAGCAACATACTTGATAGCCGTATAACCTTTTTCCTGTAGCTGCACGGCAAAGAGTCAATAACCGCGTTAATTTGTCTTTTGTGGCTGTGCGCCACAGAATATAAAGTCGTATTAGGTTTTCGTAGCTGGGAGCAACAGACTTGATAGCCGTATGAACTTTTTTCTGTAGCTGCAAGGCAAAGAGGTAATAACCGCGTTAATTTGTCTTTTGTGGCTGTGCGCCACAGAATAGATTGTCGTATCAGGTTTTTGTAGCTGGGAGCAACAGACTTGATAGCCGTATGAACTTTTCTCTGTAGCTGCAAGCCAACAAGTCGATAACCGCGATATTTCGTGGGAGCAACATACTTGATAGCCGTATAACCTTTTTCCTGTAGCTGCACGGCAAAGAGTCAATAACCGCGTTAATTTGTCTTTTGTGGCTGTGCGCCACAGAATATAAAGTCGTATTAGGTTTTCGTAGCTGGGAGCAACAGACTTGATAGCCGTATGAACTTTTTTCTGTAGCTGCAAGGCAAAGAGGTAATAACCGCGTTAATTTGTCTTTTGTGGCTGTGCGCCACAGAATAGATTGTCGTATCAGGTTTTTGTAGCTGGGAGCAACAGACTTGATAGCCGTATGAACTTTTCTCTGTAGCTGCAAGCCAACAAGTCGATAACCGCGATATTTCGTGTTTTGTGGCTGTGCGCCACAGAATATAAAGTCGTATTAGGTTTTCGTAGCTGGGAGCAACAGACTTGACAGCCGTATGATTTTTTTTCTGTAGCTGCAAGGCAAAGAGTCAATAACCGCGTTAATTTGTCTTTTGTGGCTGTGCGCCACAGAATATAAAGTCGTATTAGGTTTTCGTAGCTGGGAGCAACAGACTTGATAGCCGTATGAACTTTTTTCTGTAGCTGCAAGGCAAAGAGGTAATAACCGCGTTAATTTGTCTTTTGTGGCTGTGCGCCACAGAATAGATTGTCGTATCAGGTTTTTGTAGCTGGGAGCAACATACTTGATAGCCGTATAACCTTTTTCCTGTAGCTGCACGGCAAAGAGTCAATAACCGCGTTAATTTGTCTTTTGTGGCTGTGCGCCACAGAATATAAAGTCGTATTAGGTTTTCGTAGCTGGGAGCAACAGACTTGATAGCCGTATGAACTTTTTTCTGTAGCTGCAAGGCAAAGAGGTAATAACCGCGTTAATTTGTCTTTTGTGGCTGTGCGCCACAGAATAGATTGTCGTATCAGGTTTTTGTAGCTGGGAGCAACAGACTTGATAGCCGTATGAACTTTTCTCTGTAGCTGCAAGCCAACAAGTCGATAACCGCGATATTTCGTGTTTTGTGGCTGTGCGCCACAGAATATAAAGTCGTATTAGGTTTTCGTAGCTGGGAGCAACAGACTTGATAGCCGTATGATTTTTTTCTGTAGCTGCAAGGCAAAGAGTCAATAACCGCGTTAATTTGTCTTTTGTGGCTGTGCGCCACAGAATATAAAGTCGTATTAGGTTTTCGTAGCTGGGAGCAACAGACTTGATACCCGTATGAACTTTTTTCTGTAGCTGCAAGGCAAAGAGGTAATAACCGCGTTAATTTGTCTTTTGTGGCTGTGCGCCACAGAATAGATTGTCGTATCAGGTTTTTGTAGCTGGGAGCAACAGACTTGATGGCCGTATGAACTTTTCTCTGTAGCTGCAAGCCAACAAGTCGATAACCGCGATATTTCGTGTTTTGTGGCTGTGCGCCACAGAATATAAAGTCGTATTAGGTTTTCGTAGCTGGGAGCAACAGACTTGATAGCCGTATGATTTTTTTCTGTAGCTGCAAGGCAAAGAGTCAATAACCGCGTTAATTTGTCTTTTGTGGCTGTGCGCCACAGAATAGATTGTCGTATTAGGTTTTTGTAGCTGGGAGCAACAGATTTGATAGCCGTATGAAATATTCTCTGTAACTGCGAGGCAAAGAGTCGATAACCGCGTCAATTCGTATTTTGTGGCTGTGCGCCACAGAATAGATAGTCGTATTAGGTTTTTGTAGCTGGGAGCAACATACTTGATAGCCGTATAACCTTTTTCCTGTAGCTGCACGGCAAAGAGTCAATAACCGCGTTAATTTGTCTTTTGTGGCTGTGCGCCACAGAATATAAAGTCGTATTAGGTTTTCGTAGCTGGGAGCAACAGACTTAATAGCCGTATGAACTTTTTTCTGTAGCTGCAAGGCAAAGAGGTAATAACCGCGTTAATTTGTCTTTTGTGGCTGTGCGCCACAGAATAGATTGTCGTATCAGGTTTTTGTAGCTGGGAGCAACAGACTTGATGGCCGTATGAACTTTTCTCTGTAGCTGCAAGCAACAAGTCGATAACCGCGATATTTCGTGTTTTTGTGGCTGTGCGCCACAGAATATAAAGTCGTATTAGGTTTTCGTAGCTGGGAGCAACAGACTTGATAGCCGTATGATTTTTTTTCTGTAGCTGCAAGGCAAAGAGTCAATAACCGCGTTAATTTGTCTTTTGTGGCTGTGCGCCACAGAATAGATTGTCGTATTAGGTTTTTGTAGCTGGGAGCAACAGATTTGATAGCCGTATGAAATATTCTCTGTAACTGCGAGGCAAAGAGGTAATAACCGCGTTAATTTGTCTTTTGTGGCTGTGCGCCACAGAATATATAGTCGTATTAAGTTCTTGTAGCTGTGAGCAACACACTTGATAGCCGTATAAGCTTTTTTCTGTAGCTGCAAGCCACAGAGTCAATAACCGCGTTAATTAGTACTTTGTGGCTGTGCGCCACAGAATATAAAGTCGTATTAGGTTTTCGTAGCTGGGAGCAACAGACTTGATAGCCGTATGATTTTTTTCTGTAGCTGCAAGGCAAAGAGTCAATAACCGCGTTAATTTGTCTTTTGTGGCTGTGCGCCACAGAATAGATTGTCGTATTAGGTTTTTGTAGCTGGGAGCAACAGATTTGATAGCCGTATGGAATATTCTCTGTAACTGCGAGGCAAAGAGTCAATAACCGCGTTAATTCGTCTTTTGTGGCTGTGCGCCACAGAATATATAGTCGTATTAGGTTTTCGTAGCTGGGAGCAACAGACTTGATAGCCGTATGATTTTTTTCTGTAGCTGCAAGGCAAAGAGTCAATAACCGCGTTAATTTGTCTTTTGTGGCTGTGCGCCACAGAATATAAAGTCGTATTAGGTTTTCGTAGCTGGGAGCAACAGACTTGATACCCGTATGAACTTTTTTCTGTAGCTGCAAGGCAAAGAGGTAATAACCGCGTTAATTTGTCTTTTGTGGCTGTGCGCCACAGAATAGATTGTCGTATCAGGTTTTTGTAGCTGGGAGCAACAGACTTGATGGTCGTATGAACTTTTCTCTGTAGCTGCAAGCCAACAAGTCGATAACCGCGATATTTCGTGTTTTGTGGCTGTGCGCCACAGAATATAAAGTCGTATTAGGTTTTCGTAGCTGGGAGCAACAGACTTGATAGCCGTATGATTTTTTTTCTGTAGCTGCAAGGCAAAGAGGTAATAACCGCGTTAATTTGTCTTTTGTGGCTGTGCGCCACAGAATAGATTGTCGTATCAGGTTTTTGTAGCTGGGAGCAACAGACTTGATAGCCGTATAACCTTTTTCCTGTAGCTGCACGGCAAAGAGTCAATAACCGCGTTAATTTGTCTTTTGTGGCTGTGCGCCACAGAATATAAAGTCGTATTAGGTTTTCGTAGCTGGGAGCAACAGACTTGATAGCCGTATGAACTTTTTTCTGTAGCTGCAAGGCAAAGAGGTAATAACCGCGTTAATTTGTCTTTTGTGGCTGTGCGCCACAGAATAGATTGTCGTATCAGGTTTTTGTAGCTGGGAGCAACAGACTTGATAGCCGTATGAACTTTTCTCTGTAGCTGCAAGCCAACAAGTCGATAACCGCGATATTTCGTGTTTTGTGGCTGTGCGCCACAGAATATAAAGTCGTATTAGGTTTTCGTAGCTGGGAGCAACAGACTTGATAGCCGTATGATTTTTTTCTGTAGCTGCAAGGCAAAGAGTCAATAACCGCGTTAATTTGTCTTTTGTGGCTGTGCGCCACAGAATATAAAGTCGTATTAGGTTTTCGTAGCTGGGAGCAACAGACTTGATACCCGTATGAACTTTTTTCTGTAGCTGCAAGGCAAAGAGGTAATAACCGCGTTAATTTGTCTTTTGTGGCTGTGCGCCACAGAATAGATTGTCGTATCAGGTTTTTGTAGCTGGGAGCAACAGACTTGATAGCCGTATGAACTTTTCTCTGTAGCTGCAAGCCAACAAGTCGATAACCGCGATATTTCGTGTTTTGTGGCTGTGCGCCACAGAATATAAAGTCGTATTAGGTTTTCGTAGCTGGGAGCAACAGACTTGATAGCCGTATGATTTTTTTTCTGTAGCTGCAAGGCAAAGAGTCAATAACCGCGTTAATTTGTCTTTTGTGGCTGTGCGCCACAGAATAGATTGTCGTATTAGGTTTTCGTAGCTGGGAGCAACAGACTTGATAGCCGTATGAACTTTTTTCTGTAGCTGCAAGGCAAAGAGGTAATAACCGCGTTAATTTGTCTTTTGTGGCTGTGCGCCACAGAACAGATTGTCGTATCAGGTTTTTGTAGCTGGGAGCAACAGACTTAATAGCCGTATGAACTTTTTTCTGTAGCTGCAAGGCAAAGAGGTAATAACCGCGTTAATTTGTCTTTTGTGGCTGTGCGCCACAGAATATATAGTCGTATTAAGTTCTTGTAGCTGTGAGCAACACACTTGATAGCCGTATAAGCTTTTTTCTGTAGCTGCAAGCCACAGAGTCAATAACCGCGTTAATTAGTACTTTGTGGCTGTGCGCCACAGAATATAAAGTCGTATTAGGTTTTCGTAGCTGGGAGCAACAGACTTGATAGCCGTATGATTTTTTTCTGTAGCTGCAAGGCAAAGAGTCAATAACCGCGTTAATTTGTCTTTTGTGGCTGTGCGCCACAGAATAGATTGTCGTATTAGGTTTTTGTAGCTGGGAGCAACAGATTTGATAGCCGTATGGAATATTCTCTGTAACTGCGAGGCAAAGAGTCAATAACCGCGTTAATTCGTCTTTTGTGGCTGTGCGCCACAGAATATATAGTCGTATTAGGTTTTTGTAGCTGGGAGCAACAGACTTGATAGCCGTATGAACTGTTCTCTGTAGCTGCAAGGCAAAGAGTCGATAACCGCGTTAATTCGTATTTTGTGGCTGTGCGCCACAGAATAGATAGTCGTATTAGGTTTTTTTAGCTGGGAGCAACATACTTGATAGCCGTATAACCTTTTTCCTGTAGCTGCACGGCAAAGAGTCAATAACCGCGTTAATTTGTCTTTTGTGGCTGTGCGCCACAGAATATAAAGTCGTATTAGGTTTTCGTAGCTGGGAGCAACAGACTTGATAGCCGTATGAATTTTTTTCTGTAGCTGCAAGGCAAAGAGGTAATAACCGCGTTAATTTGTCTTTTGTGGCTGTGCGCCACAGAATAGATTGTCGTATCCGGTTTTTGTAGCTGGGAGCAACAGACTTGATAGCCGTATGAACTTTTCTCTGTAGCTGCAAGCCAACAAGTCGATAACCGCGATAATTTGTTTTTGTGGCTGTGCGCCACAGAATAGATTGTCGTATTAGGTTTTTGTAGCTGGGAGCAACAGATTTGATAGCCGTATGAAATATTCTCTGTAGCTGCAAGGCAAAGACTCGATAACCGCGTCAATTCGTATTTTGTGGCTGTGCGCCACAGAATAGATAGTCGTATTAGGTTTTTGTAGCTGGGAGCAACATACTTGATAGCCGTATAACCTTTTTCCTGTAGCTGCACGGCAAAGAGTCAATAACCGCGTTAATTTGTCTTTTGTGGCTGTGCGCCACAGAATATAAAGTCGTATTAGGTTTTCGTAGCTGGGAGCAACAGACTTGATAGCCGTATGAACTTTTTTCTGTAGCTGCAAGGCAAAGAGGTAATAACCGCGTTAATTTGTCTTTTGTGGCTGTGCGCCACAGAATAGATTGTCGTATCAGGTTTTTGTAGCTGGGAGCAACAGACTTGATAGCCGTATGAACTTTTCTCTGTAGCTGCAAGCCAACAAGTCGATAACCGCGATATTTCGTGTTTTGTGGCTGTGCGCCACAGAATATAAAGTCGTATTAGGTTTTCGTAGCTGGGAGCAACAGACTTGATAGCCGTATGATTTTTTTCTGTAGCTGCAAGGCAAAGAGTCAATAACCGCGTTAATTTGTCTTTTGTGGCTGTGCGCCACAGAATATAAAGTCGTATTAGGTTTTCGTAGCTGGGAGCAACAGACTTGATAGCCGTATGAACTTTTTTCTGTAGCTGCAAGGCAAAGAGGTAATAACCGCGTTAATTTGTCTTTTGTGGCTGTGCGCCACAGAATAGATTGTCGTATCAGGTTTTTGTAGCTGGGAGCAACAGACTTGATGGCCGTATGAACTTTTCTCTGTAGCTGCAAGCCAACAAGTCGATAACCGCGATATTTCGTGTTTTGTGGCTGTGCGCCACAGAATATAAAGTCGTATTAGGTTTTCGTAGCTGGGAGCAACAGACTTGATAGCCGTATGATTTTTTTTCTGTAGCTGCAAGGCAAAGAGTCAATAACCGCGTTAATTTGTCTTTTGTGGCTGTGCGCCACAGAATAGATTGTCGTATTAGGTTTTTGTAGCTGGGAGCAACAGATTTGATAGCCGTATGAAATGTTCTCTGTAACTGCGAGGCAAAGAGTCAATAACCGCGTTAATTCGTCTTTTGTGGCTGTGCGCCACAGAATATATAGTCGTATTAGGTTTTTGTAGCTGGGAGCAACAGACTTGATAGCCGTATGAACTGTTCTCTGTAGCTGCAAGGCAAAGAGTCGATAACCGCGTTAATTCGTATTTTGTGGCTGTGCGCCACAGAATAGATAGTCGTATTAGGTTTTTTTAGCTGGGAGCAACATACTTGATAGCCGTATAACCTTTTTCCTGTAGCTGCACGGCAAAGAGTCAATAACCGCGTTAATTTGTCTTTTGTGGCTGTGCGCCACAGAATATAAAGTCGTATTAGGTTTTCGTAGCTGGGAGCAACAGACTTGATAGCCGTATGAATTTTTTTCTGTAGCTGCAAGGCAAAGAGGTAATAACCGCGTTAATTTGTCTTTTGTGGCTGTGCGCCACAGAATAGATTGTTGTATCCGGTTTTTGTAGCTGGGAGCAACAGACTTGATAGCCGTATGAACTTTTCTCTGTAGCTGCAAGCCAACAAGTCGATAACCGCGATAATTTGTTTTTGTGGCTGTGCGCCACAGAATAGATTGTCGTATTAGGTTTTTGTAGCTGGGAGCAACAGATTTGATAGCCGTATGAAATATTCTCTGTAGCTGCAAGGCAAAGAGTCGATAACCGCGTCAATTCGTATTTTGTGGCTGTGCGCCACAGAATAGATAGTCGTATTAGGTTTTTGTAGCTGGGAGCAACATACTTGATAGCCGTATAACCTTTTTCCTGTAGCTGCACGGCAAAGAGTCAATAACCGCGTTAATTTGTCTTTTGTGGCTGTGCGCCACAGAATATAAAGTCGTATTAGGTTTTCGTAGCTGGGAGCAACAGACTTGATAGCCGTATGAACTTTTTTCTGTAGCTGCAATGCAAAGAGGTAATAACCGCGTTAATTTGTCTTTTGTGGCTGTGCGCCACAGAATAGATTGTCGTATCAGGTTTTTGTAGCTGGGAGCAACAGACTTGATAGCCGTATGAACTTTTCTCTGTAGCTGCAAGCCAACAAGTCGATAACCGCGATATTTCGTGTTTTGTGGCTGTGCGCCACAGAATATAAAGTCGTATTATTTTTTCGTAGCTGGGAGCAACAGACTTGATAGCCGTATAATTTTTTTTCTGTAGCTGCAAGGCAAAGAGTCAATAACCGCGTTAATTTGTCTTTTGTGGCTGTGCGCCACAGAATATAAAGTCGTATTAGGTTTTCGTAGCTGGGAGCAACAGACTTGATAGCCGTATGAACTTTTTTCTGTAGCTGCAAGGCAAAGAGGTAATAACCGCGTTAATTTGTTTTTGTGGCTGTGCGCCACAGAATAGATTGTCGTATTAGGTTTTTGTAGCTGGGAGCAACAGATTTGATAGCCGTATGAAATATTCTCTGTAGCTGCAAGGCAAAGAGTCGATAACCGCGTCAATTCGTATTTTGTGGCTGTGCGCCACAGAATAGATAGTCGTATTAGGTTTTTGTAGCTGGGAGCAACATACTTGATAGCCGTATAACCTTTTTCCTGTAGCTGCACGGCAAAGAGTCAATAACCGCGTTAATTTGTCTTTTGTGGCTGTGCGCCACAGAATATAAAGTCGTATTAGGTTTTCGTAGCTGGGAGCAACAGACTTGATAGCCGTATGAACTTTTTTCTGTAGCTGCAATGCAAAGAGGTAATAACCGCGTTAATTTGTCTTTTGTGGCTGTGCGCCACAGAATAGATTGTCGTATCAGGTTTTTGTAGCTGGGAGCAACAGACTTGATAGCCGTATGAACTTTTCTCTGTAGCTGCAAGCCAACAAGTCGATAACCGCGATATTTCGTGTTTTGTGGCTGTGCGCCACAGAATATAAAGTCGTATTAGGTTTTCGTAGCTGGGAGCAACAGACTTGATAGCCGTATAATTTTTTTTCTGTAGCTGCAAGGCAAAGAGTCAATAACCGCGTTAATTTGTCTTTTGTGGCTGTGCGCCACAGAATATAAAGTCGTATTAGGTTTTCGTTGCTGGGAGCAACAGACTTGATAGCCGTATGAACTTTTTTCTGTAGCTGCAAGGCAAAGAGGTAATAACCGCGTTAATTTGTTTTTTGTGGCTGTGCGCCACAGAATAGATTGTCGTATCAGGTTTTTGTAGCTGGGAGCAACAGACTTAATAGCCGTATGAACTTTTTTCTGTAGCTGCAAGGCAAAGAGGTAATAACCGCGTTAATTTGTCTTTTGTGGCTGTGCGCCACAGAATATATAGTCGTATTAAGTTCTTGTAGCTGTGAGCAACACACTTGATAGCCGTATAAGCTTTTTTCTGTAGCTGCAAGCCACAGAGTCAATAACCGCGTTAATTAGTACTTTGTGGCTGTGCGCCACAGAATATAAAGTCGTATTAGGTTTTCGTAGCTGGGAGCAACAGACTTGATAGCCGTATGATTTTTTTCTGTAGCTGCAAGGCAAAGAGTCAATAACCGCGTTAATTTGTCTTTTGTGGCTGTGCGCCACAGAATAGATTGTCGTATTAGGTTTTTGTAGCTGGGAGCAACAGATTTGATAGCCGTATGGAATATTCTCTGTAACTGCGAGGCAAAGAGTCAATAACCGCGTTAATTCGTCTTTTGTGGCTGTGCGCCACAGAATATATAGTCGTATTAGGTTTTTGTAGCTGGGAGCAACAGACTTGATAGCCGTATGAACTGTTCTCTGTAGCTGCAAGGCAAAGAGTCGATAACCGCGTTAATTCGTATTTTGTGGCTGTGCGCCACAGAATAGATAGTCGTATTAGGTTTTTTTAGCTGGGAGCAACATACTTGATAGCCGTATAACCTTTTTCCTGTAGCTGCACGGCAAAGAGTCAATAACCGCGTTAATTTGTCTTTTGTGGCTGTGCGCCACAGAATATAAAGTCGTATTAGGTTTTCGTAGCTGGGAGCAACAGACTTGATAGCCGTATGAATTTTTTTCTGTAGCTGCAAGGCAAAGAGGTAATAACCGCGTTAATTTGTCTTTTGTGGCTGTGCGCCACAGAATAGATTGTCGTATCCGGTTTTTGTAGCTGGGAGCAACAGACTTGATAGCCGTATGAACTTTTCTCTGTAGCTGCAAGCCAACAAGTCGATAACCGCGATAATTTGTTTTTGTGGCTGTGCGCCACAGAATAGATTGTCGTATTAGGTTTTTGTAGCTGGGAGCAACAGATTTGATAGCCGTATGAAATATTCTCTGTAGCTGCAAGGCAAAGACTCGATAACCGCGTCAATTCGTATTTTGTGGCTGTGCGCCACAGAATAGATAGTCGTATTAGGTTTTTGTAGCTGGGAGCAACATACTTGATAGCCGTATAACCTTTTTCCTGTAGCTGCACGGCAAAGAGTCAATAACCGCGTTAATTTGTCTTTTGTGGCTGTGCGCCACAGAATATAAAGTCGTATTAGGTTTTCGTAGCTGGGAGCAACAGACTTGATAGCCGTATGAACTTTTTTCTGTAGCTGCAAGGCAAAGAGGTAATAACCGCGTTAATTTGTCTTTTGTGGCTGTGCGCCACAGAATAGATTGTCGTATCAGGTTTTTGTAGCTGGGAGCAACAGACTTGATAGCCGTATGAACTTTTCTCTGTAGCTGCAAGCCAACAAGTCGATAACCGCGATATTTCGTGTTTTGTGGCTGTGCGCCACAGAATATAAAGTCGTATTAGGTTTTCGTAGCTGGGAGCAACACACTTGATAGCCGTATGATTTTTTTCTGTAGCTGCAAGGCAAAGAGTCAATAACCGCGTTAATTTGTCTTTTGTGGCTGTGCGCCACAGAATATAAAGTCGTATTAGGTTTTCGTAGCTGGGAGCAACAGACTTGATAGCCGTATGAACTTTTTTCTGTAGCTGCAAGGCAAAGAGGTAATAACCGCGTTAATTTGTCTTTTGTGGCTGTGCGCCACAGAATAGATTGTCGTATCAGGTTTTTGTAGCTGGGAGCAACAGACTTGATGGCCGTATGAACTTTTCTCTGTAGCTGCAAGCCAACAAGTCGATAACCGCGATATTTCGTGTTTTGTGGCTGTGCGCCACAGAATATAAAGTCGTATTAGGTTTTCGTAGCTGGGAGCAACAGACTTGATAGCCGTATGATTTTTTTTCTGTAGCTGCAAGGCAAAGAGTCAATAACCGCGTTAATTTGTCTTTTGTGGCTGTGCGCCACAGAATAGATTGTCGTATAAGGTTTTTGTAGCTGGGAGCAACAGATTTGATAGCCGTATGAAATATTCTCTGTAGCTGCAAGGCAAAGACTCGATAACCGCGTCAATTCGTATTTTGTGGCTGTGCGCCACAGAATAGATAGTCGTATTAGGTTTTTGTAGCTGGGAGCAACATACTTGATAGCCGTATAACCTTTTTCCTGTAGCTGCACGGCAAAGAGTCAATAACCGCGTTAATTTGTCTTTTGTGGCTGTGCGCCACAGAATATAAAGTCGTATTAGGTTTTCGTAGCTGGGAGCAACAGACTTGATAGCCGTATGAACTTTTTTCTGTAGCTGCAAGGCAAAGAGGTAATAACCGCGTTAATTTGTCTTTTGTGGCTGTGCGCCACAGAATAGATTGTCGTATCAGGTTTTTGTAGCTGGGAGCAACAGACTTGATAGCCGTATGAACTTTTCTCTGTAGCTGCAAGCCAACAAGTCGATAACCGCGATATTTCGTGTTTTGTGGCTGTGCGCCACAGAATATAAAGTCGTATTAGGTTTTCGTAGCTGGGAGCAACACACTTGATAGCCGTATGATTTTTTTCTGTAGCTGCAAGGCAAAGAGTCAATAACCGCGTTAATTTGTCTTTTGTGGCTGTGCGCCACAGAATATAAAGTCGTATTAGGTTTTCGTAGCTGGGAGCAACAGACTTGATAGCCGTATGAACTTTTTTCTGTAGCTGCAAGGCAAAGAGGTAATAACCGCGTTAATTTGTCTTTTGTGGCTGTGCGCCACAGAATAGATTGTCGTATCAGGTTTTTGTAGCTGGGAGCAACAGACTTGATGGCCGTATGAACTTTTCTCTGTAGCTGCAAGCCAACAAGTCGATAACCGCGATATTTCGTGTTTTGTGGCTGTGCGCCACAGAATATAAAGTCGTATTAGGTTTTCGTAGCTGGGAGCAACAGACTTGATAGCCGTATGATTTTTTTTCTGTAGCTGCAAGGCAAAGAGTCAATAACCGCGTTAATTTGTCTTTTGTGGCTGTGCGCCACAGAATAGATTGTCGTATTAGGTTTTTGTAGCTGGGAGCAACAGATTTGATAGCCGTATGAAATGTTCTCTGTAACTGCGAGGCAAAGAGTCAATAACCGCGTTAATTCGTCTTTTGTGGCTGTGCGCCACAGAATATATAGTCGTATTAGGTTTTTGTAGCTGGGAGCAACAGACTTGATAGCCGTATGAACTTTTCTCTGTAGCTGCAAGCCAACAAGTCGATAACCGCGATAATTTGTTTTTGTGGCTGTGCGCCACAGAATAGATTGTCGTATTAGGTTTTTGTAGCTGGGAGCAACAGATTTGATAGCCGTATGAAATATTCTCTGTAGCTGCAAGGCAAAGAGTCGATAACCGCGTCAATTCGTATTTTGTGGCTGTGCGCCACAGAATAGATAGTCGTATTAGGTTTTTGTAGCTGGGAGCAACATACTTGATAGCCGTATGATTTTTTTCTGTAGCTGCAAGGCAAAGAGTCAATAACCGCGTTAATTTGTCTTTTGTGGCTGTGCGCCACAGAATAGATTGTCGTATTAGGTTTTTGTAGCTGGGAGCAACAGATTTGATAGCCGTATGAAATGTTCTCTGTAACTGCGAGGCAAAGAGTCAATAACCGCGTTAATTCGTCTTTTGTGGCTGTGCGCCACAGAATATATAGTCGTATTAGGTTTTTGTAGCTGGGAGCAACAGACTTGATAGCCGTATGAACTTTTCTCTGTAGCTGCAAGCCAACAAGTCGATAACCGCGATAATTTGTTTTTGTGGCTGTGCGCCACAGAATAGATTGTCGTATTAGGTTTTTGTAGCTGGGAGCAACAGATTTGATAGCCGTATGAAATATTCTCTGTAGCTGCAAGGCAAAGAGTCGATAACCGCGTCAATTCGTATTTTGTGGCTGTGCGCCACAGAATAGATAGTCGTATTAGGTTTTTGTAGCTGGGAGCAACATACTTGATAGCCGTATAACCTTTTTCCTGTAGCTGCACGGCAAAGAGTCAATAACCGCGTTAATTTGTCTTTTGTGGCTGTGCGCCACAGAATATGAAGTCGTATTAGGTTTTTGTAGCTGGGAGCAACAGACTTGATAGCCGCATAAACTTTTCTCTGTAACTGCAAGCCAAAAAGTCGATAACCGCGTTAATTCGTATTTTGTGGCTGTGCGCCACAGAATAGATTGTCGTATTAGGTGTTTGTATCTGGGAGCAACAGATTTGATAGCCGTATGAACTTTTCTCTTTAACTGCAAGCCAAAAAGTCGATAACCGCGTTAATTCGTATTTTGTGGCTGTGCGCCACAGAATAGATTGTCGTATTAGGTTTTTGTAGCTGGGAGCAACAGATTTGATAGCCGTATGAAATGTTCTCTGTAACTGCGAGGCAAAGAGTCAATAACCGCGTTAATTCGTCTTTTGTGGCTGTGCGCCACAGAATATATAGTCGTATTAGGTTTTTGTAGCTGGGAGCAACAGACTTGATAGCCGTATGAACTTTTCTCTGTAGCTGCAAGCCAACAAGTCGATAACCGCGATAATTTGTTTTTGTGGCTGTGCGCCACAGAATAGATTGTCGTATTAGGTTTTTGTAGCTGGGAGCAACAGATTTGATAGCCGTATGAAATATTCTCTGTAGCTGCAAGGCAAAGAGTCGATAACCGCGTCAATTCGTATTTTGTGGCTGTGCGCCACAGAATAGATAGTCGTATTAGGTTTTTGTAGCTGGGAGCAACATACTTGATAGCCGTATAACCTTTTTCCTGTAGCTGCACGGCAAAGAGTCAATAACCGCGTTAATTTGTCTTTTGTGGCTGTGCGCCACAGAATATAAAGTCGTATTAGGTTTTCGTAGCTGGGAGCAACAGACTTGATAGCCGTATGAACTTTTTTTCTGTAGCTGCAAGGCAAAGAGGTAATAACCGCGTTAATTTGTCTTTTGTGGCTGTGCGCCACAGAATAGATTGTCGTATCAGGTTTTTGTAGCTGGGAGCAACAGACTTGATAGCCGTATGAACTTTTCTCTGTAGCTGCAAGCCAACAAGTCGATAACCGCGATATTTCGTGTTTTGTGGCTGTGCGCCACAGAATATAAAGTCGTATTAGGTTTTCGTAGCTGGGAGCAACAGACTTGATAGCCGTATGATTTTTTTCTGTAGCTGCAAGGCAAAGAGTCAATAACCGCGTTAATTTGTCTTTTGTGGCTGTGCGCCACAGAATATAAAGTCGTATTAGGTTTTCGTAGCTGGGAGCAACAGACTT
Organism: Litoditis marina; assembly: GCA_964036275.1. NCBI lineage: Eukaryota > Metazoa > Nematoda > Chromadorea > Rhabditida > Rhabditidae > Litoditis > Litoditis marina. Next base: position 79,344 of record CAXIWQ010000023.1, read on the forward strand.
GATAGCCGTATGAACTTTTTTCTGAAGCTGCAAGGCAAAGAGGTAATAACCGCGTTAATTTGTCTTTTGTGGCTGTGCGCCACAGAATAGATTGTCGTATCAGGTTTTTGTAGCTGGGAGCAACAGACTTGATGGCCGTATGAACTTTTCTCTGTAGCTGCAAGCCAACAAGTCGATAACCGCGATATTTCGTGTTTTGTGGCTGTGCGCCACAGAATATAAAGTCGTATTAGGTTTTCGTAGCTGGGAGCAACAGACTTGATAGCCGTATGATTTTTTTCTGTAGCTGCAAGGCAAAGAGTCAATAACCGCGTTAATTTGTCTTTTGTGGCTGTGCGCCACAGAATAGATTGTCGTATTAGGTTTTTGTAGCTGGGAGCAACAGATTTGATAGCCGTATGAAATATTCTCTGTAACTGCGAGGCAAAGAGTCGATAACCGCGTCAATTCGTATTTTGTGGCTGTGCGCCACAGAATAGATAGTCGTATTAGGTTTTTGTAGCTGGGAGCAACATAATTGATAGCCGTATGAACTGTTCTCTGTAGCTGCAAGGCAAAGAGTGGATAACCGCGTTAATTCGTATTTTGTGGCTGTGCGCCACAGAATAGATAGTCGTATTAGGTTTTTTTAGCTGGGAGCAACATACTTGATAGCCGTATAACCTTTTTCCTGTAGCTGCACGGCAAAGAGTCAATAACCGCGTTAATTTGTCTTTTGTGGCTGTGCGCCACAGAATATAAAGTCGTATTAGGTTTTCGTAGCTGGGAGCAACAGACTTGATAGCCGTATGAATTTTTTTCTGTAGCTGCAAGGCAAAGAGGTAATAACCGCGTTAATTTGTCTTTTGTGGCTGTGCGCCACAGAATAGATTGTCGTATCCGGTTTTTGTAGCTGGGAGCAACAGACTTGATAGCCGTATGAACTTTTCTCTGTAGCTGCAAGCCAACAAGTCGATAACCGCGATAATTTGTTTTTGTGGCTGTGCGCCACAGAATAGATTGTCGTATTAGGTTTTTGTAGCTGGGAGCAACAGATTTGATAGCCGTATGAAATATTCTCTGTAGCTGCAAGGCAAAGAGTCGATAACCGCGTCAATTCGTATTTTGTGGCTGTGCGCCACAGAATAGATAGTCGTATTAGGTTTTTGTAGCTGGGAGCAACAGACTTGATAGCCGTATGAACTTTTTTCTGTAGCTGCAAGGCAAAGAGGTAATAACCGCGTTAATTTGTCTTTTGTGGCTGTGCGCCACAGAATAGATTGTCGTATCAGGTTTTTGTAGCTGGGAGCAACAGACTTGATGGCCGTATGAACTTTTCTCTGTAGCTGCAAGCCAACAAGTCGATAACCGCGATATTTCGTGTTTTGTGGCTGTGCGCCACAGAATATAAAGTCGTATTAGGTTTTCGTAGCTGGGAGCAACAGATTTGATAGCCGTATGATTTTTTTTCTGTAGCTGCAAGGCAAAGAGTCAATAACCGCGTTAATTTGTCTTTTGTGGCTGTGCGCCACAGAATAGATTGTCGTATTAGGTTTTTGTAGCTGGGAGCAACAGATTTGATAGCCGTATGAAATGTTCTCTGTAACTGCGAGGCAAAGAGTCAACAACCGCGTTAATTCGTCTTTTGTGGCTGTGCGCCACAGAATATATAGTCGTATTAGGTTTTTGTAGCTGGGAGCAACAGACTTGATAGCCGTATGAACTTTTCTCTGTAGCTGCAAGCCAACAAGTCGATAACCGCGATAATTTGTTTTTGTGGCTGTGCGCCACAGAATAGATTGTCGTATTAGGTTTTTGTAGCTGGGAGCAACAGATTTGATAGCCGTATGAAATATTCTCTGTAGCTGCAAGGCAAAGAGTCGATAACCGCGTCAATTCGTATTTTGTGGCTGTGCGCCACAGAATAGATAGTCGTATTAGGTTTTTGTAGCTGGGAGCAACATACTTGATAGCCGTATAACCTTTTTCCTGTAGCTGCACGGCAAAGAGTCAATAACCGCGTTAATTTGTCTTTTGTGGCTGTGCGCCACAGAATATAAAGTCGTATTAGGTTTTCGTAGCTGGGAGCAACAGACTTGATAGCCGTATGAACTTTTTTTTGTAGCTGCAAGGCAAAGAGATAATAACCGCGTTAATTTGTCTTTTGTGGCTGGGCGCCACAGAATAGATTGTCGTATCAGGTTTTTGTAGCTGGGAGCAACAGGCTTGATAGCCGTATGAACTTTTCTCTGTAGCTGCAAGCCAACAAGTCGATAACCGCGATATTTCGTGTTTTGTGGCTGTGCGCCACAGAATATAAAGTCGTATTAGGTTTTCGTAGCTGGGAGCAACAGACTTGATAGCCGTATGATTTTTTTCTGTAGCTGCAAGGCAAAGAGTCAATAACCGCGTTAATTTGTCTTTTGTGGCTGTGCGCCACAGAATATAAAGTCGTATTAGGTTTTCGTAGCTGGGAGCAACAGACTTGATAGCCGTATGAACTTTTTTCTGTAGCTGCAAGGCAAAGAGGTAATAACCGCGTTAATTTGTCTTTTGTGGCTGTGCGCCACAGAATAGATTGTCGTATCAGGTTTTTGTAGCTGGGAGCAACAGACTTGATGGCCGTATGAACTTTTCTCTGTAGCTGCAAGCCAACAAGTCGATAACCGCGATATTTCGTGTTTTGTGGCTGTGCGCCACAGAATATAAAGTCGTATTAGGTTTTCGTAGCTGGGAGCAACAGACTTGATAGCCGTATGATTTTTTTCTGTAGCTGCAAGGCAAAGAGTCAATAACCGCGTTAATTTGTCTTTTGTGGCTGTGCGCCACAGAATAGATTGTCGTATTAGGTTTTTGTAGCTGGGAGCAACAGATTTGATAGCCGTATGAAATATTCTCTGTAACTGCGAGGCAAAGAGTCGATAACCGCGTCAATTCGTATTTTGTGGCTGTGCGCCACAGAATAGATAGTCGTATTAGGTTTTTGTAGCTGGGAGCAACATACTTGATAGCCGTATAACCTTTTTCCTGTAGCTGCACGGCAAAGAGTCAATAACCGCGTTAATTTGTCTTTTGTGGCTGTGCGCCACAGAATATAAAGTCGTATTAGGTTTTCGTAGCTGGGAGCAACAGACTTAAGAGCCGTATGAACTTTTTTCTGTAGCTGCAAGGCAAAGAGGTAATAACCGCGTTAATTTGTCTTTTGTGGCTGTGCGCCACAGAATAGATTGTCGTATCAGGTTTTTGTAGCTGGGAGCAACAGACTTGATAGCCGTATGAACTTTTCTCTGTAGCTGCAAGCCAACAAGTCGATAACCGCGTTAATTTGTCTTTTGTGGCTGTGCGCCACAGAATAGATTGTCGTATTAGGTTTTTGTAGCTGGGAGCAACAGATTTGATAGCCGTATGAAATATTCTCTGTAACTGCGAGGCAAAGAGTCGATAACCGCGTCAATTCGTATTTTGTGGCTGTGCGCCACAGAATAGATAGTCGTATTAGGTTTTTGTAGCTGGGAGCAACATACTTGATAGCCGTATAACCTTTTTCCTGTAGCTGCACGGCAAAGAGTCAATAACCGCGTTAATTTGTCTTTTGTGGCTGTGCGCCACAGAATATAAAGTCGTATTAGGTTTTCGTAGCTGGGAGCAACAGACTTAATAGCCGTATGAACTTTTTTCTGTAGCTGCAAGGCAAAGAGGTAATAACCGCGTTAATTTGTCTTTTGTGGCTGTGCGCCACAGAATAGATTGTCGTATCAGGTTTTTGTAGCTGGGAGCAACAGACTTGATAGCCGTATGAACTTTTCTCTGTAGCTGCAAGCCAACAAGTCGATAACCGCGATATTTCGTGTTTTGTGGCTGTGCGCCACAGAATATAAAGTCGTATTAGGTTTTCGTAGCTGGGAGCAACAGACTTGATAGCCGTATGATTTTTTTCTGTAGCTGCAAGGCAAAGAGTCAATAACCGCGTTAATTTGTCTTTTGTGGCTGTGCGCCACAGAATATAAAGTCGTATTAGGTTTTCGTAGCTGGGAGCAACAGACTTGATAGCCGTATGAACTTTTTTCTGTAGCTGCAAGGCAAAGAGGTAATAACCGCGTTAATTTGTCTTTTGTGGCTGTGCGCCACAGAATAGATTGTCGTATCAGGTTTTTGTAGCTGGGAGCAACAGACTTGATGGCCGTATGAACTTTTCTCTGTAGCTGCAAGCCAACAAGTCGATAACCGCGATATTTCGTGTTTTGTGGCTGTGCGCCACAGAATATAAAGTCGTATTAGGTTTTCGTAGCTGGGAGCAACAGACTTGATAGCCGTATGATTTTTTTTCTGTAGCTGCAAGGCAAAGAGTCAATAACCGCGTTAATTTGTCTTTTGTGGCTGTGCGCCACAGAATAGATTGTCGTATTAGGTTTTTGTAGCTGGGAGCAACAGATTTGATAGCCGTATGAAATATTCTCTGTAACTGCGAGGCAAAGAGTCGATAACCGCGTCAATTCGTATTTTGTGGCTGTGCGCCACAGAATAAATAGTCGTATTAGGTTTTTGTAGCTGGGAGCAACATACTTGATAGCCGTATAACCTTTTTCCTGTAGCTGCACGGCAAAGAGTCAATAACCGCGTTAATTTGTCTTTTGTGGCTGTGCGCCACAGAATATAAAGTCGTATTAGGTTTTCGTAGCTGGGAGCAACAGACTTAATAGCCGTATGAACTTTTTTCTGTAGCTGCAAGGCAAAGAGGTAATAACCGCGTTAATTTGTCTTTTGTGGCTGTGCGCCACAGAATATATAGTCGTATTAAGTTCTTGTAGCTGTGAGCAACACACTTGATAGCCGTATAAGCTTTTTTCTGTAGCTGCAAGCCACAGAGTCAATAACCGCGTTAATTAGTACTTTGTGGCTGTGCGCCACAGAATATAAAGTCGTATTAGGTTTTCGTAGCTGGGAGCAACAGACTTGATAGCCGTATGATTTTTTTTCTGTAGCTGCAAGGCAAAGAGTCAATAACCGCGTTAATTTGTCTTTTGTGGCTGTGCGCCACAGAATAGATTGTCGTATTAGGTTTTTGTAGCTGGGAGCAACAGATTTGATAGCCGTATGGAATATTCTCTGTAACTGCGAGGCAAAGAGTCAATAACCGCGTTAATTCGTCTTTTGTGGCTGTGCGCCACAGAATATATAGTCGTATTAGGTTTTTGTAGCTGGGAGCAACAGACTTGATAGCCGTATGAACTGTTCTCTGTAGCTGCAAGGCAAAGAGTCGATAACCGCGTTAATTCGTATTTTGTGGCTGTGCGCCACAGAATAGATAGTCGTATTAGGTTTTTTTTAGCTGGGAGCAACATACTTGATAGCCGTATAACCTTTTTCCTGTAGCTGCACGGCAAAGAGTCAATAACCGCGTTAATTTGTCTTTTGTGGCTGTGCGCCACAGAATATAAAGTCGTATTAGGTTTTCGTAGCTGGGAGCAACAGACTTGATAGCCGTATGAATTTTTTTCTGTAGCTGCAAGGCAAAGAGGTAATAACCGCGTTAATTTGTCTTTTGTGGCTGTGCGCCACAGAATAGATTGTCGTATCCGGTTTTTGTAGCTGGGAGCAACAGACTTGATAGCCGTATGAACTTTTCTCTGTAGCTGCAAGCCAACAAGTCGATAACCGCGATAATTCGTATTTTGTGGCTGTGCGCCACAGAATAGATTGTCGTATTAGGTTTTTGTAGCTGGGAGCAACAGATTTGATAGCCGTATGAACTGTTCTTTGTAGCTGCAAGGCAAAGAGTCGATAACCGCGTTAATTCGTATTTTGTGGCTGTGCGCCACAGAATAGATAGTCGTATTAGGTTTTTGTAGCTGGGAGCAACATATTTGATAGCCGTATAACCTTTTTCCTGTAGCTGCACGGCAAAGAGTCAATAACCGCGTTAATTTGTCTTTTGTGGCTGTGCGCCACAGAATATAAAGTCGTATTAGGTTTTTGTAGCTGGGAGCAACAGACTTGATAGCCGTATGAACTTTTTTCTGTAGCTGCAAGGCAAAGAGGTAATAACCGCGTTAATTTGTCTTTTGTGGCTGTGCGCCACAGAATAGATTGTCGTATCAGGTTTTTGTAGCTGGGAGCAACAGACTTGATAGCCGTATGAACTTTTTTCTGTAGCTGCAAGGCAAAGAGTCGATAACCGCGTTATATCGTATTTTGTGGCTGTGTGCCACAGAATAGATAGTTGTATTGGGTTTTTCTAGCTGGGAGCAACATACTTGATAGCCATATAAACTTGTTTCTGTAGCTGCACGACAAAGAGTCAATAACCGCGTTAATTTGTCTTTTGTGGCTGTGCGCCACAGAATATAAAGTCGTATTAGGTTTTTGTAGCTGGGAGCAACAGACTTGATAGCCGTATAAACTTTTTTTCTGTAGCTGCAAGGCAAAGAGGTAATAACCGCGTTAATTTGTCTTTTGTGGCTGTGCGCCACAGAATAGATTGTCGTATCAGGTTTTTGTAGCTGGGAGCAACAGACTTGATAGCCGTATGAACTTTTCTCTGTAGCTGCAAGCCAACAAGTCGATAACCGCGATAATTCGTATTTTGTGGCTGTGCGCCACAGAATAGATTGTCGTATTAGGTTTTTGTAGCTGGGAGCAACAGATTTGATAGCCGTATGAACTGTTCTTTGTAGCTGCAAGGCAAAGAGTCGATAACCGCGTTAATTCGTATTTTGTGGCTGTGCGCCACAGAATAGATAGTCGTATTAGGTTTTTGTAGCTGGGAGCAACATATTTGATAGCCGTATAACCTTTTTTCTGTAGCTGCACGGCAAAGAGTCAATAACCGCGTTAATTTGTCTTTTGTGGCTGTGCGCCACAGAATATAAAGTCGTATTAGGTTTTTGTAGCTGGGAGCAACAGACTTGATAGCCGTATGAACTTTTTTCTGTAGCTGCAAGGCAAAGAGGTAATAACCGCGTTAATTTGTCTTTTGTGGCTGTGCGCCACAGAATAGATTGTCGTATCAGGTTTTTGTAGCTGGGAGCAACAGACTTGATAGCCGTATGAACTTTTTTCTGTAGCTGCAAGGCAAAGAGGTAATAACCGCGTTAATTTGTCTTTTGTGGCTGTGCGCCATAGGATATAAAGTCGTATTAGGTTTTTGTAGCCATGAGCAACAGACTTGATAGCCGTATAAACTTTTTTCTGTAGCTGCAAGGCAAAGAGTCGATAACCGCGTTATATCGTATTTTGTGGCTGTGTGCCACAGAATAGATAGTTGTATTGGGTTTTTCTAGCTGGGAGCAACATACTTGATAGCCATATAAACTTTTTTCTGTAGCTGCACGGCAAAGAGTCAATAACCGCGTTAATTTGTCTTTTGTGGCTGTGCGCCACAGAATATAAAGTCGTATTAGGTTTTTGTAGCTGGGAGCAACAGACTTGATAGCCGTATGAACTTTTTTCTGTAGCTGCAAGGCAAAGAGGTAATAACCGCGTTAATTTGTCTTTTGTGGCTGTGCGCCACAGAATAGATTGTCGTATCAGGTTTTTGTAGCTGGGAGCAACAGACTTGATAGCCGTATGAACTTTTTTCTGTAGCTGCAAGGCAAAGAGGTAATAACCGCGTTAATTTGTCTTTTGTGGCTGTGCGCCATAGGATATAAAGTCGTATTAGGTTTTTGTAGCCATGAGCAACAGACTTGATAGCCGTATAAACTTTTTTCTGTAGCTGCAAGGCAAAGAGTCGATAACCGCGTTATATCGTATTTTGTGGCTGTGTGCCACAGAATAGATAGTTGTATTGGGTTTTTCTAGCTGGGAGCAACATACTTGATAGCCATATAAACTTTTTTCTGTAGCTGCACGGCAAAGAGTCAATAACCGCGTTAATTTGTCTTTTGTGGCTGTGCGCCACAGAATATAAAGTCGTATTAGGTTTTTGTAGCTGGGAGCAACATACTTGATAGCCGTATAAACTTTTTTTCTGTAGCTGCAAGGCAAAGAGGTAAAAACCGCGTTAATTTGTCTTTTGTGGCTGTGCGCCACAGAATATAAAGTCGTATTAGGTTTTTGTAGCTGGGAGCAACAGATTTGATAGCCGTATGAAATGTTCTCTGTAACTGCAAGGCAAAGAGTCAATAACCGCGTTAATTTGTATTTTGTGGCTGTGCGCCACAGAATATAAAGTCGTATTATGTTTTTGTAGTTGGAAGCAACAGACTTGATAGCCGTATGATTTTTTTTTTGTAGCTGCAAGTCAAAATGTCAATAACCGCGTTAATTCGTCTTTGTGGCTGTGCGCCTCAGAATAGATTGTCGTATTAGGTTTTTGTAGCTGGGAGCAACAGATTTGATAGCCGTATGAAATGTTCTCTGTAACTGCGAGGCAAAGAGTCAATAACCGCGTTAATTCGTCTTTTGTGGCTGTGCGCCACAGAATATATAGTCGTATTAGGTTTTTGTAGCTGGGAGCAACAAACTTGATAGCCGTATGAACTTTTCTCTGTAGCTGCAAGCCAACAAGTCGATAACCGCGATAATTTGTATTTTGTGGCTGTGCGCCACAGAATAGATTGTCGTATTAGGTTTTTGTAGCTGGGAGCAACAGATTTGATAGCCGTATGAACTGTTCTCTGTAGCTGCAAGGCAAAGAGTCGATAACCGCGTCAATTCGTATTTTGTGGCTGTGCGCCACAGAATAGATAGTCGTATTAGGTTGTTGTAGCTGGGAGCAACATACTTGGTAGCCGTATAACCTTTTTCCTGTAGCTGCACGGCAAAGAGTCAATAACCGCGTTAATTTGTCTTTTGTGGCTGTGCGCCACAGAATAGATTGTCGTATTAGGTTTTTGTAGCTGGGAGCAACAGATTTGATAGCCGTATGAAATATTCTCTGTAACTGCGAGGCAAAGAGTCAATAACCGCGTTAATTCGTCTTTTGTGGCTGTGCGCCACAGAATATATAGTCGTATTAGGTTTTTGTAGCTGGGAGCAACAGACTTGATAGCCGTATGAACTGTTCTCTGTAGCTGCAAGGCAAAGAGTCGATAACCGCGTTAATTCGTATTTTGTGGCTGTGCGCCACAGAATAGATAGTCGTATTAGGTTTTTTTAGCTGGGAGCAACATACTTGATAGCCGTATAACCTTTTTCCTGTAGCTGCACGGCAAAGAACCAATAACCGCGTTAATTTTTCTTTTGTAACTGTGCGCCACAGAATATAGAGTCGTATTAGGTTTTCGTAGCTGGGAGCAACAGACTTGATAGCCGTATGAATTTTTTTCTGTAGCTGCAAGGCAAAGAGGTAATAACCGCGTTAATTTGTCTTTTGTGGCTGTGCGCCACAGAATAGATTGTCGTATCAGGTTTTTGTAGCTGGGAGCAACAGACTTGATAGCCGTACGAACTTTTCTCTGTAGCTGCAAGCCAACAAGTCGATAACCGCGATAATTCGTATTTTGTGGCTGTGCGCCACAGAATAGATTGTCGTATTAGGTTTTTGTAGCTGGGAGCAACAGATTTGATAGCCGTATGAACTGTTCTCTGTAGCTGCAAGGCAAAGAGTCGATAACCGCGTTAATTCGTATTTTGTGGCTGTGCGCCACAGAATAGATAGTCGTATTAGGTTTTTGTAGCTGGGAGCAACATATTTGATAGCCGTATAACCTTTTTCCTGTAGCTGCACGGCAAAGAGTCAATAACCGCGTTAATTTGTCTTTTGGGGCTGTGCGCCACAGAATATAAAGTCGTATTAGGTTTTTGTAGCTGGGAGCAACAGACTTGATAGCCGTATGAACTTTTTTCTGTAGCTGCAAGGCAAAGAGGTAATAACCGCGTTAATTTGTCTTTTGTGGCTGTGCGCCACAGAATAGATTGTCGTATCAGGTTTTTGTAGCTGGGAGCAACAGACTTGATAGCCGTATGAACTTTTTTCTGTAGCTGCAAGGCAAAGAGTCGATAACCGCGTTATATCGTATTTTGTGGCTGTGTGCCACAGAATAGATAGTTGTATTGGGTTTTTCTAGCTGGGAGCAACATACTTGATAGCCATATAAACTTGTTTCTGTAGCTGCACGACAAAGAGTCAATAACCGCGTTAATTTGTCTTTTGTGGCTGTGCGCCACAGAATATAAAGTCGTATTAGGTTTTTGTAGCTGGGAGCAACAGACTTGATAGCCGTATAAACTTTTTTTCTGTAGCTGCAAGGCAAAGAGGTAATAACCGCGTTAATTTGTCTTTTGTGGCTGTGCGCCACAGAATAGATTGTCGTATCAGGTTTTTGTAGCTGGGAGCAACAGACTTGATAGCCGTATGAACTTTTCTCTGTAGCTGCAAGCCAACAAGTCGATAACCGCGATAATTCGTATTTTGTGGCTGTGCGCCACAGAATAGATTGTCGTATTAGGTTTTTGTAGCTGGGAGCAACAGATTTGATAGCCGTATGAACTGTTCTTTGTAGCTGCAAGGCAAAGAGTCGATAACCGCGTTAATTCGTATTTTGTGGCTGTGCGCCACAGAATAGATAGTCGTATTAGGTTTTTGTAGCTGGGAGCAACATATTTGATAGCCGTATAACCTTTTTTCTGTAGCTGCACGGCAAAGAGTCAATAACCGCGTTAATTTGTCTTTTGTGGCTGTGCGCCACAGAATATAAAGTCGTATTAGGTTTTTGTAGCTGGGAGCAACAGACTTGATAGCCGTATGAACTTTTTTCTGTAGCTGCAAGGCAAAGAGGTAATAACCGCGTTAATTTGTCTTTTGTGGCTGTGCGCCACAGAATAGATTGTCGTATCAGGTTTTTGTAGCTGGGAGCAACAGACTTGATAGCCGTATGAACTTTTTTCTGTAGCTGCAAGGCAAAGAGGTAATAACCGCGTTAATTTGTCTTTTGTGGCTGTGCGCCATAGGATATAAAGTCGTATTAGGTTTTTGTAGCCATGAGCAACAGACTTGATAGCCGTATAAACTTTTTTCTGTAGCTGCAAGGCAAAGAGTCGATAACCGCGTTATATCGTATTTTGTGGCTGTGTGCCACAGAATAGATAGTTGTATTGGGTTTTTCTAGCTGGGAGCAACATACTTGATAGCCATATAAACTTTTTTCTGTAGCTGCACGGCAAAGAGTCAATAACCGCGTTAATTTGTCTTTTGTGGCTGTGCGCCACAGAATATAAAGTCGTATTAGGTTTTTGTAGCTGGGAGCAACATACTTGATAGCCGTATAAACTTTTTTTCTGTAGCTGCAAGGCAAAGAGGTAAAAACCGCGTTAATTTGTCTTTTGTGGCTGTGCGCCACAGAATATAAAGTCGTATTAGGTTTTTGTAGCTGGGAGCAACAGATTTGATAGCCGTATGAAATGTTCTCTGTAACTGCAAGGCAAAGAGTCAATAACCGCGTTAATTTGTATTTTGTGGCTGTGCGCCACAGAATATAAAGTCGTATTATGTTTTTGTAGTTGGAAGCAACAGACTTGATAGCCGTATGATTTTTTTTTTGTAGCTGCAAGTCAAAATGTCAATAACCGCGTTAATTCGTCTTTGTGGCTGTGCGCCTCAGAATAGATTGTCGTATTAGGTTTTTGTAGCTGGGAGCAACAGATTTGATAGCCGTATGAAATGTTCTCTGTAACTGCGAGGCAAAGAGTCAATAACCGCGTTAATTCGTCTTTTGTGGCTGTGCGCCACAGAATATATAGTCGTATTAGGTTTTTGTAGCTGGGAGCAACAAACTTGATAGCCGTATGAACTTTTCTCTGTAGCTGCAAGCCAACAAGTCGATAACCGCGATAATTTGTATTTTGTGGCTGTGCGCCACAGAATAGATTGTCGTATTAGGTTTTTGTAGCTGGGAGCAACAGATTTGATAGCCGTATGAACTGTTCTCTGTAGCTGCAAGGCAAAGAGTCGATAACCGCGTCAATTCGTATTTTGTGGCTGTGCGCCACATAATAGATAGTCGTATTAGGTTTTTGTAGCTGGGAGCAACATACTTGGTAGCCGTATAACCTTTTTCCTGTAGCTGCACGGCAAAGAGTCAATAACCGCGTTAATTTGTCTTTTGTGGCTGTGCGCCACAGAATAGATTGTCGTATTAGGTTTTTGTAGCTGGGAGCAACAGATTTGATAGCCGTATGAAATATTCTCTGTAACTGCGAGGCAAAGAGTCAATAACCGCGTTAATTCGTCTTTTGTGGCTGTGCGCCACAGAATATATAGTCGTATTAGGTTTTTGTAGCTGGGAGCAACAGACTTGATAGCCGTATGAACTGTTCTCTGTAGCTGCAAGGCAAAGAGTCGATAACCGCGTTAATTCGTATTTTGTGGCTGTGCGCCACAGAATAGATAGTCGTATTAGGTTTTTTTAGCTGGGAGCAACATACTTGATAGCCGTATAACCTTTTTCCTGTAGCTGCACGGCAAAGAGTCAATAACCGCGTTAATTTTTCTTTTGTAACTGTGCGCCACAGAATATAGAGTCGTATTAGGTTTTCGTAGCTGGGAGCAACAGACTTGATAGCCGTATGAATTTTTTTCTGTAGCTGCAAGGCAAAGAGGTAATAACCGCGTTAATTTGTCTTTTGTGGCTGTGCGCCACAGAATAGATTGTCGTATCAGGTTTTTGTAGCTGGGAGCAACAGACTTGATAGCCGTACGAACTTTTCTCTGTAGCTGCAAGCCAACAAGTCGATAACCGCGATAATTCGTATTTTGTGGCTGTGCGCCACAGAATAGATTGTCGTATTAGGTTTTTGTAGCTGGGAGCAACAGATTTGATAGCCGTATGAACTGTTCTCTGTAGCTGCAAGGCAAAGAGTCGATAACCGCGTTAATTCGTATTTTGTGGCTGTGCGCCACAGAATAGATAGTCGTATTAGGTTTTTGTAGCTGGGAGCAACATATTTGATAGCCGTATAACCTTTTTCCTGTAGCTGCACGGCAAAGAGTCAATAACCGCGTTAATTTGTCTTTTGGGGCTGTGCGCCACAGAATATAAAGTCGTATTAGGTTTTTGTAGCTGGGAGCAACAGACTTGATAGCCGTATGAACTGTTCTCTGTAGCTGCAAGGCAAAGAGTCGATAACCGCGTTAATTCGTATTTTGTGGCTGTGCGCCACAGAATAGATAGTCGTATTAGGTTTTTTTAGCTGGGAGCAACATACTTGATAGCCGTATAACCTTTTTCCTGTAGCTGCACGGCAAAGAGTCAATAACCGCGTTAATTTTTCTTTTGTAACTGTGCGCCACAGAATATAGAGTCGTATTAGGTTTTCGTAGCTGGGAGCAACAGACTTGATAGCCGTATGAATTTTTTTCTGTAGCTGCAAGGCAAAGAGGTAATAACCGCGTTAATTTGTCTTTTGTGGCTGTGCGCCACAGAATAGATTGTCGTATCAGGTTTTTGTAGCTGGGAGCAACAGACTTGATAGCCGTACGAACTTTTCTCTGTAGCTGCAAGCCAACAAGTCGATAACCGCGATAATTCGTATTTTGTGGCTGTGCGCCACAGAATAGATTGTCGTATTAGGTTTTTGTAGCTGGGAGCAACAGATTTGATAGCCGTATGAACTGTTCTCTGTAGCTGCAAGGCAAAGAGTCGATAACCGCGTTAATTCGTATTTTGTGGCTGTGCGCCACAGAATAGATAGTCGTATTAGGTTTTTGTAGCTGGGAGCAACATATTTGATAGCCGTATAACCTTTTTCCTGTAGCTGCACGGCAAAGAGTCAATAACCGCGTTAATTTGTCTTTTGGGGCTGTGCGCCACAGAATATAAAGTCGTATTAGGTTTTTGTAGCTGGGAGCAACAGACTTGATAGCCGTATGAACTTTTTTCTGTAGCTGCAAGGCAAAGAGGTAATAACCGCGTTAATTTGTCTTTTGTGGCTGTGCGCCACAGAATAGATTGTCGTATCAGGTTTTTGTAGCTGGGAGCAACAGACTTGATAGCCGTATGAACTTTTTTTCTGTAGCTGCAAGGCAAAGAGGTAATAACCGCGTTAATTTGTCTTTTGTGGCTGTGCGCCATAGGATATAAAGTCGTATTAGGTTTTTGTAGCCATGAGCAACAGACTTGATAGCCGTATAAACTTTTTTTTGTAGCTGCAAGGCAAAGAGTCGATAACCGCGTTATATCGTATTTTGTGGCTGTGTGCCACATAATAGATAGTTGTATTGGGTTTTTCTAGCTGGGAGCAACATACTTGATAGCCATATAAACTTTTTTCTGTAGCTGCACGGCAAAGAGTCAATAACCGCGTTAATTTGTCTTTTGTGGCTGTGCGCCACAGAATATAAAGTCGTATTAGGTTTTTGTAGCTGGGAGCAACAGACTTGATAGCCGTATAAACTTTTTTTCTGTAGCTGCAAGGCAAAGAGATAATAACCGCGTTAATTTGTCTTTTGTGGCTGTGCGCCACAGAATATAAAGTCGTATTAGGTTTTTGTAGCTGGGAGCAACAGATTTGATAGCCGTATGGAATGTTCTCTGTAACTGCAAGGCAAAGAGTCAATAACCGCGTTAATTTGTATTTTGTGGCTGTGCGCCACAGAATATAAAGTCGTATTATGTTTTTGTAGTTGGAAGCAACAGACTTGATAGCCGTATGATTTTTTTTTTGTAGCTGCAAGTCAAAATGTCAATAACCGCGTTAATTCGTCTTTGTGGCTGTGCGCCACAGAATAGATTGTCGTATTAGGTTTTTGTAGCTGGGAGCAACAGATTTGATAGCCGTATGAAATGTTCTCTGTAACTGCGAGGCAAAGAGTCAATAACCGCGTTAATTCGTCTTTTGTGGCTGTGCGCCACAGAATATATAGTCGTATTAGGTTTTTGTAGCTGGGAGCAACAGACTTGATAGCCGTATGAACTTTTCTCTGTAGCTGCAAGCCAACAAGTCGATAACCGCGATAATTTGTATTTTGTGGCTGTGCGCCACAGAATAGATTGTCGTATTAGGTTTTTGTAGCTGGGAGCAACAGATTTGATAGCCGTATGAACTGTTCTCTGTAGCTGCAAGGCAAAGAGTCGATAACCGCGTCAATTCGTATTTTGTGGCTGTGCGCCACAGAATAGATAGTCGTATTAGGTTTTTGTAGCTGGGAGCAACATACTTGGTAGCCGTATAACCTTTTTCCTGTAGCTGCACGGCAAAGAGTCAATAACCGCGTTAATTTGTCTTTTGTGGCTGTGCGCCACAGAATATGAAGTCGTATTAGGTTTTTGTAGCTGGGAGCAACAGACTTGATGGCCGTATGAACTTTTTTCTGTAGCTGCAAGGCAAAGAAGTAATAACCGCGTTAATTTGTCTTTTGTGGCTGTGCGCCACAGAATATATTGTCGTATCAGGTTTTTGTAGCTGGGAGCAACAGACTTGATAGCCGTATGAACTTTTCTCTGTAGCTGCAAGCCAACAAGTCGATAACCGCGATATTTCGTGTTTTGTGGCTGTGCGCCACAGAATAGATTGTCGTATTAGGTTTTTGTAGCTGGGAGCGACAGATTTGATAGCCGTATGAACTGTTCTCTGTAGCTGCAAGGCAAAGAGTCGATAACCGCGTTAATTCGTATTTTGTGGCTGTGCGCCACAGAATAGATAGTCGTATTAGGTTTTTGTAGCTGGGAGCAACATATTTGATAGCCGTATAACCTTTTTCCTGTAGCTGCACGGCAAAGAGTCAATAACCGCGTTAATTTGTCTTTTGGGGCTGTGCGCCACAGAATATAAAGTCGTATTAGGTTTTTGTAGCTGGGAGCAACAGACTTGATAGCCGTATGAACTTTTTTCTGTAGCTGCAAGGCAAAGAGGTAATAACCGCTTTAATTTGTCTTTTGTGGCTGTGCGCCACAGGATATAAAGTCGTATTAGGTTTTTGTAGCCATGAGCAACAGACTTGATAGCCGTATGAACTTTTTTTCTGTAGCTGCAAGGCAAAGAGGTAATAACCGCGTTATATCGTATTTTGTGGCTGTGTGCCACAGAATAGATAGTTGTATTGGGTTTTTCTAGCTGGGAGCAACATACTTGATAGCCATATAAACTTTTTTCTGTAGCTGCACGGCAAAGAGTCAATAACCGCGTTAATTTGTATTTTGTGGCTGTGCGCCACAGAATATAAAGTCGTATTAGGTTTTTGTAGCTGGGAGCAACAGACTTGATAGCCGTATAAACTTTTTTTTCTGTAGCTGCAAGGCAAAGAGGTAATAACCGCGTTAATTTGTCTTTTGTGGCTGTGCGCCACAGAATATAAAGTCGTATTAGGTTTTTGTAGCTGGGAGCAACAGATTTGATAGCCGTATGAAATGTTCTCTGTAACTGCAAGGCAAAGAGTCAATAACCGCGTTAATTTGTATTTTGTGGCTGTGCGCCACAGAATATAAAGTCGTATTATGTTTTTGTAGTTGGAAGCAACAGACTTGATAGCCGTATGATTTTTTTTTGTAGCTGCAAGTCAAAATGTCAATAACCGCGTTAATTCGTCTTTGTGGCTGTGCGCCACAGAATATATTGTCGTATTAGGTTTTTGTAGCTGGGAGCAACAGATTTGATAGCCGTATGAAATGTTCTCTGTAACTGCGAGGCAAAGAGTCAATAACCGCGTTAATTCGTCTTTTGTGGCTGTGCGCCACAGAATATATAGTCGTATTAGGTTTTTGTAGCTGGGAGCAACAGACTTGATAGCCGTATGAACTTTTCTCTGTAGCTGCAAGCCAACAAGTCGATAACCGCGATAATTTGTATTTTGTGGCTGTGCGCCACAGAATAGATTGTCGTATTAGGTTTTTGTAGCTGGGAGCAACAGATTTGATAGCCGTATGAACTGTTCTCTGTAGCTGCAAGGCAAAGAGTCGATAACCGCGTCAATTCGTATTTTGTGGCTGTGCGCCACAGAATAGATAGTCGTATTAGGTTTTTGTAGCTGGGAGCAACATACTTGGTAGCCGTATAACCTTTTTCCTGTAGCTGCACGGCAAAGAGTCAATAACCGCGTTAATTTGTCTTTTGTGGCTGTGCGCCACAGAATAGATTGTCGTATCAGGTTTTTGTAGCTGGGAGCAACAGACTTGATAGCCGTATGAACTTTTCTCTGTAGCTGCAAGCCAACAAGTCGATAACCGCGATATTTCGTGTTTTGTGGCTGTGCGCCACAGAATAGATTGTCGTATTAGGTTTTTGTAGCTGGGAGCAACAGATTTGATAGCCGTATGAACTGTTCTCTGTAGCTGCAAGGCAAAGAGTCGATAACCGCGTTAATTCGTATTTTGTGGCTGTGCGCCACAGAATAGATAGTCGTATCAGGTTTTTGTAGCTGGGAGCAACATACTTGATAGCCGTATAACCTTTTTCCTGTAGCTGCACGGCAAAGAGTCAATAACCGCGTTAATTTGTGTCTTTTGTGGCTGTGCGCCACAGAATATAAAGTCGTATTAGGTTTTTGTAGCTGGGAGCAACAGATTTGATAGCCGTATGAAATGTTCTCTGTAACTGCGAGGCAAAGAGTCAATAACCGCGTTAATTCGTCTTTTGTGGCTGTGCGCCACAGAATATATAGTCGTATTAGGTTTTTGTAGCTGGGAGCAACAGACTTGATAGCCGTATGAACTTTTCTCTGTAGCTGCAAGCCAACAAGTCGATAACCGCGATAATTTGTATTTTGTGGCTGTGCGCCACAGAATAGATTGTCGTATTAGGTTTTTGTAGCTGGGAGCAACAGATTTGATAGCCGTATGAACTGTTCTCTGTAGCTGCAAGGCAAAGAGTCGATAACCGCGTCAATTCGTATTTTGTGGCTGTGCGCCACAGAATAGATAGTCGTATTAGGTTTTTGTAGCTGGGAGCAACATACTTGGTAGCCGTATAACCTTTTTCCTGTAGCTGCACGGCAAAGAGTCAATAACCGCGTTAATTTGTCTTTTGTGGCTGTGCGCCACAGAATATGAAGTCGTATTAGGTTTTTGTAGCTGGGAGCAACAGACTTGATGGCCGTATGAACTTTTTTCTGTAGCTGCAAGGCAAAGAAGTAATAACCGCGTTAATTTGTCTTTTGTGGCTGTGCGCCACAGAATATATTGTCGTATCAGGTTTTTGTAGCTGGGAGCAACAGACTTGATAGCCGTATGAACTTTTCTCTGTAGCTGCAAGCCAACAAGTCGATAACCGCGATATTTCGTGTTTTGTGGCTGTGCGCCACAGAATAGATTGTCGTATTAGGTTTTTGTAGCTGGGAGCGACAGATTTGATAGCCGTATGAACTGTTTTCTGTAGCTGCAAGGCAAAGAGTCGATAACCGCGTTAATTCGTATTTTGTGGCTGTGCGCCACAGAATAGATAGTCGTATTAGGTTTTTGTAGCTGGGAGCAACATATTTGATAGCCGTATAACCTTTTTCCTGTAGCTGCACGGCAAAGAGTCAATAACCGCGTTAATTTGTCTTTTGGGGCTGTGCGCCACAGAATATAAAGTCGTATTAGGTTTTTGTAGCTGGGAGCAACAGACTTGATAGCCGTATGAACTTTTTTCTGTAGCTGCAAGGCAAAGAGGTAATAACCGCGTTAATTTGTCTTTTGTGGCTGTGCGCCACAGGATATAAAGTCGTATTAGATTTTTGTAGCCATGAGCAACAGACTTGATAGCCGTATGAACTTTTTTTCTGTAGCTGCAAGGCAAAGAGGTAATAACCGCGTTATATCGTATTTTGTGGCTGTGTGCCACAGAATAGATAGTTGTATTGGGTTTTTCTAGCTGGGAGCAACATACTTGATAGCCATATAAACTTTTTTCTGTAGCTGCACGGCAAAGAGTCAATAACCGCGTTAATTTGTCTTTTGTGGCTGTGCGCCACAGAATATAAAGTCGTATTAGGTTTTTGTAGCTGGGAGCAACAGACTTGATAGCCGTATAAACTTTTTTTTCTGTAGCTGCAAGGCAAAGAGGTAATAACCGCGTTAATTTGTCTTTTGTGGCTGTGCGCCACAGAATATAAAGTCGTATTAGGTTTTTGTAGCTGGGAGCAACAGATTTGATAGCCGTATGAAATGTTCTCTGTAACTGCAAGGCAAAGAGTCAATAACCGCGTTAATTTGTATTTTGTGGCTGTGCGCCACAGAATATAAAGTCGTATTATGTTTTTGTAGTTGGAAGCAACAGACTTGATAGCCGTATGATTTTTTTTTGTAGCTGCAAGTCAAAATGTCAATAACCGCGTTAATTCGTCTTTGTGGCTGTGCGCCACAGAATATATTGTCGTATTAGGTTTTTGTAGCTGGGAGCAACAGATTTGATAGCCGTATGAAATGTTCTCTGTAACTGCGAGGCAAAGAGTCAATAACCGCGTTAATTCGTCTTTTGTGGCTGTGCGCCACAGAATATATAGTCGTATTAGGTTTTTGTAGCTGGGAGCAACAGACTTGATGGCCGTATGAACTTTTCTCTGTAGCTGCAAGCCAACAAGTCGATAACCGCGATAATTTGTATTTTGTGGCTGTGCGCCACAGAATAGATTGTCGTATTAGGTTTTTGTAGCTGGGAGCAACAGATTTGATAGCCGTATGAACTGTTCTCTGTAGCTGCAAGGCAAAGAGTCGATAACCGCGTCAATTCGTATTTTGTGGCTGTGCGCCACAGAATAGATAGTCGTATTAGGTTTTTGTAGCTGGGAGCAACATACTTGGTAGCCGTATAACCTTTTTCCTGTAGCTGCACGGCAAAGAGTCAATAACCGCGTTAATTTGTCTTTTGTGGCTGTGCGCCACAGAATATAAAGTCGTATTAGGTTTTTGTAGCTGGGAGCAACAGACTTGATGGCCGTATGAACTTTTTTCTGTAGCTGCAAGGCAAAGAAGTAATAACCGCGTTAATTTGTCTTTTGTGGCTGTGCGCCACAGAATAGATTGTCGTATCAGGTTTTTGTAGCTGGGAGCAACAGACTTGATAGCCGTATGAACTTTTCTCTGTAGCTGCAAGCCAACAAGTCGATAACCGCGATATTTCGTGTTTTGTGGCTGTGCGCCACAGAATAGATTGTCGTATTAGGTTTTTGTAGCTGGGAGCAACAGATTTGATAGCCGTATGAACTGTTCTCTGTAGCTGCAATGCAAAGAGTCGATAACCGCGTTAATTCGTATTTTGTGGCTGTGCGCCACAGAATAGATAGTCGTATCAGGTTTTTGTAGCTGGGAGCAACATACTTGATAGCCGTATAACCTTTTTCCTGTAGCTGCACGGCAAAGAGTCAATAACCGCGTTAATTTGTGTCTTTTGTGGCTGTGCGCCACAGAATATAAAGTCGTATTAGGTTTTTGTAGCTGGGAGCAACAGACTTGATAGCCGTATGAACTTTTTTCTGTAGCTGCAAGGCAAAGAGGTAATAACCGCGTTAATTTGTCTTTTGTGGCTGTGCGCCACAGAATAGATTGTCGTATCAGGTTTTTGTAGCTGGGAGCAACAGACTTGATAGCCGTATGAACTTTTTTCTGTAGCTGCAAGGCAAAGAGGTAATAACCGCGTTAATTTGTCTTTTGTGGCTGTGCGCCACAGGATATAAAGTCGTATTAGGTTTTTGTAGCCATGAGCAACAGACTTGATAGCCGTATAAACTTTTTTCTGTAGCTGCAAGGCAAAGAGTCGATAACCGCGTTATATCGTATTTTGGGGCTGTGTGCCACAGAATAGATAGTTGTATTGGGTTTTTCTAGCTGGGAGCAACATACTTGATAGCCATATAAACTTTTTTCTGTAGCTGCACGGCAAAGAGTCAATAACCGCGTTAATTTGTCTTTTGTGGCTGTGCGCCACAGAATATAAAGTCGTATTAGGTTTTTGTAGCTGGGAGCAACAGACTTGATAGCCGTATAAACTTTTTTTCTGTAGCTGCAAGGCAAAGAGGTAATAACCGCGTTAATTTGTCTTTTGTGGCTGTGCGCCACAGAATATAAAGTCGTATTAGGTTTTTGTAGCTGGGAGCAACAGATTTGATAGCCGTATGAAATGTTCTCTGTAACTGCAAGGCAAAGAGTCAATAACCGCGTTAATTTGTATTTTGTGGCTGTGCGCCACAGAATATAAAGTCGTATTATGTTTTTGTAGTTGGAAGCAACAGACTTGATAGCCGTATGATTTTTTTTTGTAGCTGCAAGTCAAAATGTCAATAACCGCGTTAATTCGTCTTTGTGGCTGTGCGCCACAGAATAGATTGTCGTATCAGGTTTTTGTAGCTGGGAGCAACAGACTTGATAGCCGTATGAACTTTTTTCTGTAGCTGCAAGGCAAAGAGGTAATAACCGCGTTAATTTGTCTTTTGTGGCTGTGCGCCACAGGATATAAAGTCGTATTAGGTTTTTGTAGCCATGAGCAACAGACTTGATAGCCGTATAAACTTTTTTCTGTAGCTGCAAGGCAAAGAGTCGATAACCGCGTTATATCGTATTTTGTGGCTGTGCGCCACAGAATAGATAGTCGTATCAGGTTTTTGTAGCTGGGAGCAACATACTTGATAGCCGTATAACCTTTTTCCTGTAGCTGCACGGCAAAGAGTCAATAACCGCGTTAATTTGTGTCTTTTGTGGCTGTGCGCCACAGAATATAAAGTCGTATTAGGTTTTTGTAGCTGGGAGCAACAGACTTGATAGCCGTATGAACTTTTTTCTGTAGCTGCAAGGCAAAGAGGTAATAACCGCGTTAATTTGTCTTTTGTGGCTGTGCGCCACAGAATAGATTGTCGTATCAGGTTTTTGTAGCTGGGAGCAACAGACTTGATAGCCGTATGAACTTTTTTCTGTAGCTGCAAGGCAAAGAGGTAATAACCGCGTTAATTTGTCTTTTGTGGCTGTGCGCCACAGGATATAAAGTCGTATTAGGTTTTTGTAGCCATGAGCAACAGACTTGATAGCCGTATAAACTTTTTTCTGTAGCTGCAAGGCAAAGAGTCGATAACCGCGTTATATCGTATTTTGGGGCTGTGTGCCACAGAATAGATAGTTGTATTGGGTTTTTCTAGCTGGGAGCAACATACTTGATAGCCATATAAACTTTTTTCTGTAGCTGCACGGCAAAGAGTCAATAACCGCGTTAATTTGTCTTTTGTGGCTGTGCGCCACAGAATATAAAGTCGTATTAGGTTTTTGTAGCTGGGAGCAACAGACTTGATAGCCGTATAAACTTTTTTTCTGTAGCTGCAAGGCAAAGAGGTAATAACCGCGTTAATTTGTCTTTTGTGGCTGTGCGCCACAGAATATAAAGTCGTATTAGGTTTTTGTAGCTGGGAGCAACAGATTTGATGGCCGTATGAAATGTTCTCTGTAACTGCAAGGCAAAGAGTCAATAACCGCGTTAATTTGTATTTTGTGGCTGTGCGCCACAGAATATAAAGTCGTATTATGTTTTTGTAGTTGGAAGCAACAGACTTGATAGCCGTATGATTTTTTTTTGTAGCTGCAAGTCAAAATGTCAATAACCGCGTTAATTCGTCTTTGTGGCTGTGCGCCACAGAATAGATTGTCGTATCAGGTTTTTGTAGCTGGGAGCAACAGACTTGATAGCCGTATGAACTTTTTTCTGTAGCTGCAAGGCAAAGAGGTAATAACCGCGTTAATTTGTCTTTTGTGGCTGTGCGCCACAGGATATAAAGTCGTATTAGGTTTTTGTAGCCATGAGCAACAGACTTGATAGCCGTATAAACTTTTTCTGTAGCTGCACGGCAAAGAGTCGATAACCGCGTTATATCGTATTTTGTGGCTGTGTGCCACAGAATAGATAGTTGTATTGGGTTTTTCTAGCTGGGAACAAACATACTTGATAGCCATATAAACTTTTTTCTGTAGCTGCACGGCAAATAGTCAATAACCGCGTTAATTTGTCGTTTGTGGCTGTGCGCCACAGAATATAAAGTCGTATTAGGTTTTTGTAGCTGGGAGCAACAGACTTGATAGCCGTATGAACTTTTTTCTGTAGCTGCAAGGCAAAGAGTCGATAACCGCGTTATATCGTATTTTGTGGCTGTGTGCCACAGAATAGATAGTTGTATTGGGTTTTTCTAGCTGGGAGCAACATACTTGATAGCCATATAAACTTTTTTTCTGTAGCTGCACGGCAAAGAGTCAATAACCGCGTTAATTTGTCTTTTGTGGCTGTGCGCCACAGAATAGATTGTCGTATCAGGTTTTTGTAGCTGGGAGCAACAGACTTGATAGCCGTATGAACTTTTTTCTGTAGCTGCAAGGCAAAGAGGTAATAACCGCGTTAATTTGTCTTTTGTGGCTGTGCGCCACAGGATATAAAGTCGTATTAGGTTTGTGTAGCCATGAGCAACAGACTTGATAGCCGTATAAACTTTTTTCTGTAGCTGCAAGGCAAAGAGTCGATAACCGCGTTATATCGTATTTTGTGGCTGTGTGCCACAGAATAGATACTTGTATTGGGTTTTTCTAGCTGGGAGCAACATACTTGATAGCCATATAAACTTTTTTCTGTAGCTGCACGGCAAAGAGTCAATAACCGCGTTAATTTGTCTTTTGTGGCTGTGCGCCACAGAATATAAAGTCGTATTAGGTTTTTGTAGCTGGGAGCAACAGACTTGATAGCCGTATAAACTTTTTTCTGTAGCTGCAAGGCAAAGAGGTAATAACCGCGTTAATTTGTCTTTTGTGGCTGTGCGCCACAGAATATAAAGTCGTATTAGGTTTTTGTAGTTGGAAGCAACAGACTTGATAGCCGTATGATTTTTTTTTGTAGCTGCAAGTCAAAATGTCAATAACCGCGTTAATTCGTCTTTGCGGCTGTGCGCCACAGAATAGATTGTCGTATCAGGTTTTTGTAGCTGGGAGCAACAGACTTGATAGCCGTATGAACTTTTTTCTGTAGCTGCAAGGCAAAGAGGTAATAACCGCGTTAATTTGTCTTTTGTGGCTGTGCGCCACAGGATATAAAGTCGTATTAGGTTTTTGTAGCCATGAGCAACAGACTTGATAGCCGTATAAACTTTTTTCTGTAGCTGCAAGGCAAAGAGTCGATAACCGCGTCAATTCGTATTTTGTGGCTGTGGGCCACAGAATAGATAGTCGTATCAGGTTTTTGTAGCTGGGAGCAACATACTTGGTAGCCGTATAACCTTTTTCCTGTAGCTGCACGGCAAAGAGTCAACAACCGCGTTAATTTGTCTTTTGTGGCTGTGCGCCACAGAATATAAAGTCGTATTAGGTTTTTGTAGCTGGGAGCAACAGACTTGATGGCCGTATGAACTTTTTTCTGTAGCTGCAAGGCAAAGAAGTAATAACCGCGTTAATTTGTCTTTTGTGGCTGTGCGCCACAGAATATAAAGTCGTATTAGGTTTTTGTAGTTAGAAGCAACAGACTTGATAGACGTATGATTTTTTTTTTGTAGCTGCAAGTCAAAATGTCAATAACCGCGTTAATTCGTCTTTGCGGCTGTGCGCCACAGAATAGATTGTCGTATCAGGTTTTTGTAGCTGGGAGCAACAGACTTGATAGCCGTATGAACTTTTTTCTGTAGCTGCAAGGCAAAGAGGTAATAACCGCGTTAATTTGTCTTTTGTGGCTGTGCGCCACAGGATATAAAGTCGTATTAGGTTTTTGTAGCCATGAGCAACAGACTTGATAGCCGTATAAACTTTTTTCTGTAGCTGCAAGGCAAAGAGTCGATAACCGCGTCAATTCGTATTTTGTGGCTGTGGGCCACAGAATAGATAGTCGTATCAGGTTTTTGTAGCTGGGAGCAACATACTTGGTAGCCGTATAACCTTTTTCCTGTAGCTGCACGGCAAAGAGTCAACAACCGCGTTAATTTGTCTTTTGTGGCTGTGCGCCACAGAATATAAAGTCGTATTAGGTTTTTGTAGCTGGGAGCAACAGACTTGATGGCCGTATGAACTTTTTTCTGTAGCTGCAAGGCAAAGAAGTAATAACCGCGTTAATTTGTCTTTTGTGGCTGTGCGCCACAGAATATAAAGTCGTATTAGGTTTTTGTAGTTGGAAGCAACATACTTGATAGCCGTATGATTTTTTTTTGTAGCTGCAAGTCAAAATGTCAATAACCGCGTTAATTCGTCTTTGCGGCTGTGCGCCACAGAATAGATTGTCGTATCAGGTTTTTGTAGCTGGGAGCAACAGACTTGATAGCCGTATGAACTTTTTTCTGTAGCTGCAAGGCAAAGAGGTAATAACCGCGTTAATTTGTCTTTTGTGGCTGTGCGCCACAGGATATAAAGTCGTATTAGGTTTTTGTAGCCATGAGCAACAGACTTGATAGCCGTATAAACTTTTTTCTGTAGCTGCAAGGCAAAGAGTCGATAACCGCGTTATATCGTATTTTGTGGCTGTGTGCCACAGAATAGATAGTTGTATTGGGTTTTTCTAGCTGGGAACAACATACTTGATAGCCATATAAACTTTTTTCTGTAGCTGCACGGCAAAGAGTCAATAACCGCGTTAATTTGTCTTTTGTGGCTGTGCGCCACAGAATATAAAGTCGTATTAGGTTTTTGTAGCTGGGAGCAACAGACTTGATAGCCGTATAAACTTTTTTTCTGTAGCTGCAAGGCAAAGAGGTAATAACCGCGTTAATTTGTCTTTTGTGGCTGTGCGCCACAGAATATAAAGTCGTATTAGGTTTTTGTAGCTGGGAGCAACAGATTTGATAGCCGTATGAAATGTTCTCTGTAACTGCAAGGCAAAGAGTCAATAACCGCGTTAATTTGTATTTTGTGGCTGTGCGCCACAGAATATAAAGTCGTATTATGTTTTTGTAGTTGGAAGCAACAGACTTGATAGCCGTATGATTTTTTTTTGTAGCTGCAAGTCAAAATGTCAATAACCGCGTTAATTCGTCTTTGTGGCTGTGCGCCACAGAATAGATTGTCGTATTAGGTTTTTGTAGCTGGGAGCAACATATTTGATAGCCGTATGAAATGTTCTCTGTAACTGCGAGGCAAAGAGTCAATAACCGCGTTAATTCGTCTTTTGTGGCTGTGCGCCACAGAATATATAGTCGTATTAGGTTTTTGTAGCTGGGAGCAACAGACTTGATAGCCGTATGAACTTTTCTCGGTAGCTGCAAGCCAACAAGTCGATAACCGCGATAATTTGTATTTTGTGGCTGTGCGCCACAGAATAGATGGTCGTATTAGGTTTTTGTAGCTGGGAGCAACAGATTTGATAGCCGTATGAACTTTTTTCTGTAGCTGCAAGGCAAAGAGATAATAACCGCGTTAATTTGTCTTTTGTGGCTGTGCGCCACAGAATAGATTGTCGTATCAGGTTTTTGTAGCTGGGAGCAACAGACTTGATAGCCGTATAAACTTTTCTCTGTAGCTGCAAGCCAACAAGTCGATAACCGCGATATTTCGTGTTTTGTGGCTGTGCGCCACAGAATAGATTGTCGTATTATGTTTCTGTAGTTGGAAGCAACAGACTTGATAGCCGTATGATTTTTTTTGTAGCTGCAAGTCAAAATGTCAATAACCGCGTTAATTCGTCTTTGTGGCTGTGCGCCACAGAATAGATTGTCGTATCAGGTTTTTGTAGCTGGGAGCAACAGACTTGATAGCCGTATGAACTTTTCTCTGTAGCTGCAAGCCAACAAGTCGATAACCGCGATAATTTGTATTTTGTGGCTGTGCGCCACAGAATAGATTGTCGTATTAGGTTTTTCTAGCTGGGAGCAACATACTTGATAGCCATATAAACTTTTTTCTGTAGCTGCACGGCAAAGAGTCAATAACCGCGTTAATTTGTCTTTTGTGGCTGTGCGCCACAGAATATAAAGTCGTATTAGGTTTTTGTAGCTGGGAGCAACAGACTTGATAGCCGTATAAACTTTTTTTCTGTAGCTGCAAGGCAAAGAGGTAATAACCGCGTTAATTTGTCTTTTGTGGCTGTGCGCCACAGAATATAAAGTCGTATTAGGTTTTTGTAGCTGGGAGCAACAGATTTGATATCCGTATGAAATGTTCTCTGTAACTGCAAGGCAAAGAGTCAATAACCGCGTTCATTTGTATTTTGTGGCTGTGCGCCACAGAATATAAAGTCGTATTATGTTTTTGTAGTTGGAAGCAACAGACTTGATAGCCGTATGATTTTTTTTTTGTAGCTGCAAGTCAAAATGTCAATAACCGCGTTAATTCGTCTTTGTGGCTGTGCGCCACAGAATATATTGTCGTATTAGGTTTTTGTAGCTGGGAGCAACAGATTTGATAGCCGTATGAAATGTTCTCTGTAGCTGCACGGCAAAGAGTCAACAACCGCGTTAATTTGTCTTTTGTGGCTGTGCGCCACAGAATATAAAGTCGTATTGAGTTTTTGTAGCTGGGAGCAACAGACTTGATGGCCGTATGAACTTTTTTCTGTAGCTGCAAGGCAAAGAAGTAATAACCGCGTTAATTTGTCTTTTGTGGCTGTGCGCCACAGAATAGATTGTCGTATCAGGTTTTTGTAGCTGGGAGCAACAGACTTGATAGCCGTATGAACTTTTTTTCTGTAGCTGCAAGGCAAAGAGGTAATAACCGCGTTAATTTGTCTTTTGTGGCTGTGCGCCACAGAATATAAAGTCGTATTAGGTTTTTGTAGCTGGGAGCAACAGATTTGATAGCCGTATGAAATGTTCTCTGTAGCTGCACGGCAAAGAGTCAACAACCGCGTTAATTTGTCTTTTGTGGCTGTGCGCCACAGAATATAAAGTCGTATTAGGTTTTTGTAGCTGGGAGCAACAGACTTGATGGCCGTATAAACTTTTTTCTGTAGCTGCACGGCAAAGAGTCAATAACCGCGTTAATTTGTCTTTTGTGGCTGTGCGCCACAGAATATAAAGTCGTATTAGGTTTTTGTAGCTGGGAGCAACAGACTTGATAGCCGTATAAACTTTTTTTCTGTAGCTGCAAGGCAAAGAGGTAATAACCGCGTTAATTTGTCTTTTGTGGCTGTGCGCCACAGAATATAAAGTCGTATTAGGTTTTTGTAGCTGGAGCAACAGATTTGATAGCCGTATGAAATGTTCTCTGTAACTGCAAGGCAAAGATTCAATAACCGCGTTCATTTGTATTTTGTGGCTGTGCGCCACAGAATATAAAGTCGTATTATGTTTTTGTAGTTGGAAGCAACAGACTTGATAGCCGTATGATTTTTTTTTGTAGCTGCAAGTCAAAATGTCAATAACCGCGTTAATTCGTCTTTGTGGCTGTGCGCCACAGAATATATTGTCGTATTAGGTTTTTGTAGCTGGGAGCAACAGATTTGATAGCCGTATGAAATGTTCTCTGTAGCTGCACGGCAAAGAGTCAACAACCGCGTTAATTTGTCTTTTGTGGCTGTGCGCCACAGAATATAAAGTCGTATTAGGTTTTTGTAGCTGGGAGCAACAGACTTGATGGCCGTATGAACTTTTTTCTGTAGCTGCAAGGCAAAGAAGTAATAACCGCGTTAATTTGTCTTTTGTGGCTGTGCGCCACAGAATAGATTGTCGTATCAGGTTTTTGTAGCTGGGAGCAACAGACTTGATAGCCGTATGAACTTTTCTCTGTAGCTGCAAGCCAACAAGTCGATAACCGCGTTAATTCGTCTTTTGTGGCTGTGCGCCACAGAATATATAGTCGTATTAGGTTTTTGTAGCTGGGAGCAACAGACTTGATAGCCGTATGAACTTTTCTCGGTAGCTGCAAGCCAACAAGTCGATAACCGCGATAATTTGTATTTTGTGGCTGTGCGCCACAGAATAGATGGTCGTATTAGGTTTTTGTAGCTGGGAGCAACAGATTTGATAGCCGTATGAACTTTTTTCTGTAGCTGCAAGGCAAAGAGGTAATAACCGCGTTAATTTGTCTTTTGTGGCTGTGCGCCACAGAATAGATTGTCGTATCAGGTTTTTGTAGCTGGGAGCAACAGACTTGATAGCCGTATAAACTTTTCTCTGTAGCTGCAAGCCAACAAGTCGATAACCGCGATATTTCGTGTTTTGTGGCTGTGCGCCACAGAATAGATTGTCGTATTATGTTTCTGTAGTTGGAAGCAACAGACTTGATAGCCGTATGATTTTTTTTGTAGCTGCAAGTCAAAATGTCAATAACCGCGTTAATTCGTCTTTGTGGCTGTGCGCCACAGAATAGATTGTCGTAGCAGGTTTTTGTAGCTGGGAGCAACAGACTTGATAGCCGTATGAACTTTTCTCTGTAGCTGCAAGCCAACAAGTCGATAACCGCGATAATTTGTATTTTGTGGCTGTGCGCCACAGAATAGCGTGTCGTATTAGGTTTTTCTAGCTGGGAGCAACATACTTGATAGCCATATAAACTTTTTTCTGTAGCTGCACGGCAAAGAGTCAACAACCGCGTTAATTTGTCTTTTGTGGCTGTGCGCCACAGAATATAAAGTCGTATTAGGTTTTTGTAGCTGGGAGCAACAGACTTGATGGCCGTATAAACTTTTTTTCTGTAGCTGCAAGGCAAAGAGGTAATAACCGCGTTAATTTGTCTTTTGTGGCTGTGCGCCACAGAATATAAAGTCGTATTAGGTTTTTGTAGCTGGGAGCAACAGATTTGATAGCCGTATGAAATGTTCTCTGTAACTGCAAGGCAAAGAGTCAATAACCGCGTTCATTTGTATTTTGTGGCTGTGCGCCACAGAATATAAAGTCGTATTATGTTTTTGTAGTTGGAAGCAACAGACTTGATAGCCGTATGATTTTTTTTTTGTAGCTGCAAGTCAAAATGTCAATAACCGCGTTAATTCGTCTTTGTGGCTGTGCGCCACAGAATATATTGTCGTATTAGGTTTTTGTAGCTGGGAGCAACAGATTTGATAGCCGTATGAAATGTTCTCTGTAACTGCGAGGCAAAGAGTCAATAACCGCGTTAATTCGTCTTTTGTGGCTGTGCGCCACAGAATATATAGTCGTATTAGGTTTTTGTAGCTGGGAGCAACAGACTTGATAGCCGTATGAACTTTTCTCTGTAGCTGCAAGCCAACAAGTCGATAACCGCGATAATTTGTATTTTGTGGCTGTGCGCCACAGAATAGATTGTCGTATTAGGTTTTTGTAGCTGGGAGCAACAGATTTGATAGCCGTATGAACTGTTCTCTGTAGCTGCAAGGCAAAGAGTCGATAACCGCGTCAATTCGTATTTTGTGGCTGTGGGCCACAGAATAGATAGTCGTATCAGGTTTTTGTAGCTGGGAGCAACATACTTGGTAGCCGTATAACCTTTTTCCTGTAGCTGCACGGCAAAGAGTCAACAACCGCGTTAATTTGTCTTTTGTGGCTGTGCGCCACAGAATATAAAGTCGTATTAGGTTTTTGTAGCTGGGAGCAACAGACTTGATGGCCGTATGAACTTTTTTCTGTAGCTGCAAGGCAAAGAAGTAATAACCGCGTTAATTTGTCTTTTGTGGCTGTGCGCCACAGAATAGATTGTCGTATCAGGTTTTTGTAGCTGGGAGCAACAGACTTGATAGCCGTATGAACTTTTCTCTGTAGCTGCAAGCCAACAAGTCGATAACCGCGATATTTCGTGTTTTGTGGCTGTGCGCCACAGAATAGATTGTCGTATTAGGTTTTTGTAGCTGGGAGCAACAGATTTGATAGCCGTATGAACTGTTCTCTGTAGCTGCAAGGCAAAGAGTCGATAACCGCGTTAATTCGTATTTTGTGGCTGTGCGCCACAGAATAGATAGTCGTATCAGGTTTTTGTAGCTGGGAGCAACATACTTGATAGCCGCATAACCTTTTTCCTGTAGCTGCACGGCAAAGAGTCAATAACCGCGTTAATTTGTCTTTTGTGGCTGTGCGCCACAGAATATAAAGTCGTATTAGGTTTTTGTAGCTGGGAGCAACAGACTTGATAGCCGTATGAACTTTTTTCTGTAGCTGCAAGGCAAAGAGGTAATAACCGCGTTAATTTGTCTTTTGTGGCTGTGCGCCACAGAATAGATTGTCGTATCAGGTTTTTGTAGCTGGGAGCAACAGACTTGATAGCCGTATGAACTTTTTTCTGTAGCTGCAAGGCAAAGAGGTAATAACCGCGTTAATTTGTCTTTTGTGGCTGTGCGCCACAGGATATAAAGTCGTATTAGGTTTTTGTAGCCATGAGCAACAGACTTGATAGCCGTATAAACTTTTTTCTGTAGCTGCAAGGCAAAGAGTCGATAACCGCGTTATATCGTATTTTGTGGCTGTGTGCCACAGAATAGATAGTTGTATTGGGTTTTTCTAGCTGGGAGCAACATACTTGATAGCCATATAAACTTTTTTCTGTAGCTGCACGGCAAAGAGTCAATAACCGCGTTTATTTGTCTTTTGTGGCTGTGCGCCACAGAATATAAAGTCGTATTAGGTTTTTGTAGCTGGGAGCAACAGACTTGATAGCCGTATAAACTTTTTTTCTGTAGCTGCAAGGCAAAGAGGTAATAACCGCGTTAATTTGTCTTTTGTGGCTGTGCGCCACAGAATATAAAGTCGTATTAGGTTTTTGTAGCTGGGAGCAACAGATTTGATAGCCGTATGAAATGTTCTCTGTAACTGCAAGGCAAAGAGTCAATAACCGCGTTAATTTGTATTTTGTGGCTGTGCGCCACAGAATATAAAGTCGTATTATGTTTTTGTAGTTGGAAGCAACAGACTTGATAGCCGTATGATTTTTTTTCTGTAGCTGCAAGTCAAAATGTCAATAACCGCGTTAATTCGTCTTTGTGGCTGTGCGCCACAGAATAGATTGTCGTATCAGGTTTTTGTAGCTGGGAGCAACAGACTTGATAGCCGTATGAACTTTTTTCTGTAGCTGCAAGGCAAAGAGGTAATAACCGCGTTAATTTGTCTTTTGTGGCTGTGCGCCACAGGATATAAAGTCGTATTAGGTTTTTGTAGCCATGAGCAACAGACTTGATAGCCGTATAAACTTTTTTCTGTAGCTGCAAGGCAAAGAGTCGATAACCGCGTTATATCGTATTTTGTGGCTGTGTGCCACAGAATAGATAGTTGTATTGGGTTTTTCTAGCTGGGAACAACATACTTGATAGCCATATAAACTTTTTTCTGTAGCTGCACGGCAAAGAGTCAATAACCGCGTTAATTTGTCTTTTGGGGCTGTGCGCCACAGAATATAAAGTCGTATTAGGTTTTTGTAGCTGGGAGCAACAGACTTGATAGCCGTATAAACTTTTTTCTGTAGCTGCAAGGCAAAGAGGTAATAACCGCGTTAATTTGTCTTTTGTGGCTGTGCGCCACAGAATATAAAGTCGTATTAGGTTTTTGTAGCTGGGAGCAACAAATTTGATAGCCGTATGAAATGTTCTCTGTAACTGCAAGGCAAAGAGTCAATAACCGCGTTAATTTGTATTTTGTGGCTGTGCGCCACAGAATATAAAGTCGTATCATGTTTTTGTAGTTGGAAGCAACAGACTTGATAGCCGTATGATTTTTTTTCTGTAGCTGCAAGTCAAAATGTCAATAACCGCGTTAATTCGTCTTTGTGGCTGTGCGCCACAGAATAGATTGTCGTATCAGGTTTTTGTAGCTGGGAGCAACAGACTTGATAGCCGTATGAACTTTTTTCTGTAGCTGCAAGGCAAAGAGGTAATAACCGCGTTAATTTGTCTTTTGTGGCTGTGCGCCACAGGATATAAAGTCGTATTAGGTTTTTGTAGCCATGAGCAACAGACTTGATAGCCGTATAAACTTTTTTTTGTAGCTGCAAGGCAAAGAGTCGATAACCGCGTTATATCGTATTTTGTGGCTGTGTGCCACAGAATAGATAGTTGTATTGGGTTTTTCTAGCTGGGAACAACATACTTGATAGCCATATAAACTTTTTTCTGTAGCTGCACGGCAAAGAGTCAATAACCGCGTTAATTTGTCGTTTGTGGCTGTGCGCCACAGAATATAAAGTCGTATTAGGTTTTTGTAGCTTTTTGTATCAATTCGTATTTTGTGGCTGTGGGCCACAGAATAGATAGTCGTATCAGGTTTTTGTAGCTGGGAGCAACATACTTGGTAGCCGTATAACCTTTTTCCTGTAGCTGCACGGCAAAGAGTCAACAACCGCGTTAATTTGTCTTTTGTGGCTGTGCGCCACAGAATATAAAGTCGTATTAGGTTTTTGTAGCTGGGAGCAACAGACTTGATGGCCGTATGAACTTTTTTCTGTAGCTGCAAGGCAAAGAAGTAATAACCGCGTTAATTTGTCTTTTGTGGCTGTGCGCCACAGAATAGATTGTCGTATCAGGTTTTTGTAGCTGGGAGCAACAGACTTGATAGCCGTATGAACTTTTCTCTGTAGCTGCAAGCCAACAAGTCGATAACCGCGATATTTCGTGTTTTGTGGCTGTGCGCCACAGAATAGATTGTCGTATTAGGTTTTTGTAGCTGGGAGCAACAGATTTGATAGCCGTATGAACTGTTCTCTGTAGCTGCAAGGCAAAGAGTCGATAACCGCGTTAATTCGTATTTTGTGGCTGTGCGCCACAGAATAGATAGTCGTATCAGGTTTTTGTAGCTGGGAGCAACATACTTGATAGCCGTATAACCTTTTTCCTGTAGCTGCACGGCAAAGAGTCAATAACCGCGTTAATTTGTCTTTTGTGGCTGTGCGCCACAGAATATAAAGTCGTATTAGGTTTTTGTAGCTGGGAGCAACAGACTTGATAGCCGTATGAACTTTTTTCTGTAGCTGCAAGGCAAAGAGGTAATAACCGCGTTAATTTGTCTTTTGTGGCTGTGCGCCACAGAATAGATTGTCGTATCAGGTTTTTGTAGCTGGGAGCAACAGACTTGATAGCCGTATGAACTTTTTTCTGTAGCTGCAAGGCAAAGAGGTAATAACCGCGTTAATTTGTCTTTTGTGGCTGTGCGCCACAGGATATAAAGTCGTATTAGGTTTTTGTAGCCATGAGCAACAGACTTGATAGCCGTATAAACTTTTTTCTGTAGCTGCAAGGCAAAGAGTCGATAACCGCGTTATATCGTATTTTGTGGCTGTGTGCCACAGAATAGATAGTTGTATTGGGTTTTTCTAGCTGGGAGCAACATACTTGATAGCCATATAAACTTTTTTCTGTAGCTGCACGGCAAAGAGTCAATAACCGCGTTTATTTGTCTTTTGTGGCTGTGCGCCACAGAATATAAAGTCGTATTAGGTTTTTGTAGCTGGGAGCAACAGACTTGATAGCCGTATAAACTTTTTTTCTGTAGCTGCAAGGCAAAGAGGTAATAACCGCGTTAATTTGTCTTTTGTGGCTGTGCGCCACAGAATATAAAGTCGTATTAGGTTTTTGTAGCTGGGAGCAACAGATTTGATAGCCGTATGAAATGTTCTCTGTAACTGCAAGGCAAAGAGTCAATAACCGCGTTAATTTGTATTTTGTGGCTGTGCGCCACAGAATATAAAGTCGTATTATGTTTTTGTAGTTGGAAGCAACAGACTTGATAGCCGTATGATTTTTTTTCTGTAGCTGCAAGTCAAAATGTCAATAACCGCGTTAATTCGTCTTTGTGGCTGTGCGCCACAGAATAGATTGTCGTATCAGGTTTTTGTAGCTGGGAGCAACAGACTTGATAGCCGTATGAACTTTTTTCTGTAGCTGCAAGGCAAAGAGGTAATAACCGCGTTAATTTGTCTTTTGTGGCTGTGCGCCACAGGATATAAAGTCGTATTAGGTTTTTGTAGCCATGAGCAACAGACTTGATAGCCGTATAAACTTTTTTCTGTAGCTGCAAGGCAAAGAGTCGATAACCGCGTTATATCGTATTTTGTGGCTGTGTGCCACAGAATAGATAGTTGTATTGGGTTTTTCTAGCTGGGAACAACATACTTGATAGCCATATAAACTTTTTTCTGTAGCTGCACGGCAAAGAGTCAATAACCGCGTTAATTTGTCTTTTGGGGCTGTGCGCCACAGAATATAAAGTCGTATTAGGTTTTTGTAGCTGGGAGCAACAGACTTGATAGCCGTATAAACTTTTTTTCTGTAGCTGCAAGGCAAAGAGGTAATAACCGCGTTAATTTGTCTTTTGTGGCTGTGCGCCACAGAATATAAAGTCGTATTAGGTTTTTGTAGCTGGGAGCAACAAATTTGATAGCCGTATGAAATGTTCTCTGTAACTGCAAGGCAAAGAGTCAATAACCGCTTTAATTTGTATTTTGTGGCTGTGCGCCACAGAATATAAAGTCGTATTATGTTTTTGTAGTTGGAAGCAACAGACTTGATAGCCGTATGATTTTTTTTCTGTAGCTGCAAGTCAAAATGTCAATAACCGCGTTAATTCGTCTTTGTGGCTGTGCGCCACAGAATAGATTGTCGTATCAGGTTTTTGTAGCTGGGAGCAACAGACTTGATAGCCGTATGAACTTTTTTCTGTAGCTGCAAGGCAAAGAGGTAATAACCGCGTTAATTTGTCTTTTGTGGCTGTGCGCCACAGGATATAAAGTCGTATTAGGTTTTTGTAGCCATGAGCAACAGACTTGATAGCCGTATAAACTTTTTTCTGTAGCTGCAAGGCAAAGAGTCGATAACCCCGTTATATCGTATTTTGTGGCTGTGTGCCACAGAATAGATAGTTGTATTGGGTTTTTCTAGCTGGGAACAACATACTTGATAGCCATATAAACTTTTTTCTGTAGCTGCACGGCAAAGAGTCAATAACCGCGTTAATTTGTCTTTTGGGGCTGTGCGCCACAGAATATAAAGTCGTATTAGGTTTTTGTAGCTGGGAGCAACAGACTTGATAGCCGTATAAACTTTTTTTCTGTAGCTGCAAGGCAAAGAGGTAATAACCGCGTTAATTTGTCTTTTGTGGCTGTGCGCCACAGAATATAAAGTCGTATTAGGTTTTTGTAGCTGGGAGCAACAAATTTGATAGCCGTATGAAATGTTCTCTGTAACTGCAAGGCAAAGAGTCAATAACCGCGTTAATTTGTATTTTGTGGCTGTGCGCCACAGAATATAAAGTCGTATTATGTTTTTGTAGTTGGAAGCAACAGACTTGATAGCCGTATGATTTTTTTTCTGTAGCTGCAAGTCAAAATGTCAATAACCGCGTTAATTCGTCTTTGTGGCTGTGCGCCACAGAATAGATTGTCGTATCAGGTTTTTGTAGCTGGGAGCAACAGACTTGATAGCCGTATGAACTTTTTTCTGTAGCTGCAAGGCAAAGAGGTAATAACCGCGTTAATTTGTCTTTTGTGGCTGTGCGCCACAGGATATAAAGTCGTATTAGGTTTTTGTAGCCATGAGCAACAGACTTGATAGCCGTATAAACTTTTTTTTGTAGCTGCAAGGCAAAGAGTCGATAACCGCGTTATATCGTATTTTGTGGCTGTGTGCCACAGAATAGATAGTTGTATTGGGTTTTTCTAGCTGGGAACAACATACTTGATAGCCATATAAACTTTTTTCTGTAGCTGCACGGCAAAGAGTCAATAACCGCGTTAATTTGTCGTTTGTGGCTGTGCGCCACAGAATATAAAGTCGTATTAGGTTTTTGTAGCTTTTTGTATCAATTCGTATTTTGTGGCTGTGGGCCACAGAATAGATAGTCGTATCAGGTTTTTGTAGCTGGGAGCAACATACTTGGTAGCCGTATAACCTTTTTCCTGTAGCTGCACGGCAAAGAGTCGATAACCGCGATATTTCGTGTTTTGTGGCTGTGCGCCACAGAATAGATTGTCGTATTAGGTTTTTGTAGCTGGGAGCAACAGATTTGATAGCCGTATGAACTGTTCTCTGTAGCTGCAAGGCAAAGAGTCGATAACCGCGTTAATTCGTATTTTGTGGCTGTGCGCCACAGAATAGATAGTCGTATCAGGTTTTTGTAGCTGGGAGCAACATACTTGATAGCCGTATAACCTTTTTCCTGTAGCTGCACGGCAAAGAGTCAATAACCGCGTTAATTTGTCTTTTGTGGCTGTGCGCCACAGAATATAAAGTCGTATTAGGTTTTTGTAGCTGGGAGCAACAGACTTGATAGCCGTATGAACTTTTTTCTGTAGCTGCAAGGCAAAGAGGTAATAACCGCGTTAATTTGTCTTTTGTGGCTGTGCGCCACAGAATAGATTGTCGTATCAGGTGTTTGTAGCTGGGAGCAACAGACTTGATAGCCGTATGAACTTTTTTCTGTAGCTGCAAGGCAAAGAGGTAATAACCGCGTTAATTTGTCTTTTGTGGCTGTGCGCCACAGGATATAAAGTCGTATTAGGTTTTTGTAGCCATGAGCAACAGACTTGATAGCCGTATAAACTTTTTTCTGTAGCTGCAAGGCAAAGAGTCGATAACCGCGTTATATCGTATTTTGTGGCTGTGTGCCACAGAATAGATAGTTGTATTGGGTTTTTCTAGCTGGGAGCAACATACTTGATAGCCATATAAACTTTTTTCTGTAGCTGCACGGCAAAGAGTCAATAACCGCGTTTATTTGTCTTTTGTGGCTGTGCGCCACAGAATATAAAGTCGTATTAGGTTTTTGTAGCTGGGAGCAACAGACTTGATAGCCGTATAAACTTTTTTTCTGTAGCTGCAAGGCAAAGAGGTAATAACCGCGTTAATTTGTCTTTTGTGGCTGTGCGCCACAGAATATAAAGTCGTATTAGGTTTTTGTAGCTGGGAGCAACAGATTTGATAGCCGTATGAAATGTTCTCTGTAACTGCAAGGCAAAGAGTCAATAACCGCGTTAATTTGTATTTTGTGGCTGTGCGCCACAGAATATAAAGTCGTATTATGTTTTTGTAGTTGGAAGCAACAGACTTGATAGCCGTATGATTTTTTTTCTGTAGCTGCAAGTCAAAATGTCAATAACCGCGTTAATTCGTCTTTGTGGCTGTGCGCCACAGAATAGATTGTCGTATCAGGTTTTTGTAGCTGGGAGCAACAGACTTGATAGCCGTATGAACTTTTTTCTGTAGCTGCAAGGCAAAGAGGTAATAACCGCGTTAATTTGTCTTTTGTGGCTGTGCGCCACAGGATATAAAGTCGTATTAGGTTTTTGTAGCCATGAGCAACAGACTTGATAGCCGTATAAACTTTTTTCTATAGCTGCAAGGCAAAGAGTCGATAACCGCGTTATATCGTATTTTGTGGCTGTGTGCCACAGAATAGATAGTTGTATTGGGTTTTTCTAGCTGGGAACAACATACTTGATAGCCATATAAACTTTTTTCTGTAGCTGCACGGCAAAGAGTCAATAACCGCGTTAATTTGTCTTTTGGGGCTGTGCGCCACAGAATATAAAGTCGTATTAGGTTTTTGTAGCTGGGAGCAACAGACTTGATAGCCGTATAAACTTTTTTTCTGTAGCTGCAAGGCAAAGAGGTAATAACCGCGTTAATTTGTCTTTTGTGGCTGTGCGCCACAGAATATAAAGTCGTATTAGGTTTTTGTAGCTGGGAGCAACAAATTTGATAGCCGTATGAAATGTTCTCTGTAACTGCAAGGCAAAGAGTCAATAACCGCGTTAATTTGTATTTTGTGGCTGTGCGCCACAGAATATTAAGTCGTATTATGTTTTTGTAGTTGGAAGCAACAGACTTGATAGCCGTATGATTTTTTTTCTGTAGCTGCAAGTCAAAATGTCAATAACCGCGTTAATTCGTCTTTGTGGCTGTGCGCCACAGAATAGATTGTCGTATCAGGTTTTT
Organism: Litoditis marina; assembly: GCA_964036275.1. Lineage (NCBI taxonomy): Eukaryota > Metazoa > Nematoda > Chromadorea > Rhabditida > Rhabditidae > Litoditis > Litoditis marina. The sequence goes on from CAXIWQ010000023.1 coordinate 117,930, forward strand.
GTAGCTGAAAGCAACAGACTTGATAGCCGTATGAACTTTTTTCTGTAGCTGCAAGGCAAAGAGGTAATAACCGCGTTAATTTGTCTTTTGTGGCTGTGCGCCACAGGATATAAAGTCGTATTAGGTTTTTGTAGCCATGAGCAACAGACTTGATAGCCGTATAAACTTTTTTCTGTAGCTGCAAGGCAAAGAGTCGATAACCGCGTTATATCGTATTTTGTGGCTGTGTGCCACAGAATAGATAGTTGTATTGGGTTTTTCTAGCTGGGAACAACATACTTGATAGCCATATAAACTTTTTTCTGTAGCTGCACGGCAAAGAGTCAATAACCGCGTTAATTTGTCTTTTGGGGCTGTGCGCCACAGAATATAAAGTCGTATTAGGTTTTTGTAGCTGGGAGCAACAGACTTGATAGCCGTATAAACTTTTTTTCTGTAGCTGCAAGGCAAAGAGGTAATAACCGCGTTAATTTGTCTTTTGTGGCTGTGCGCCACAGAATATAAAGTCGTATTAGGTTTTTGTAGCTGGGAGCAACAAATTTGATAGCCGTATGAAATGTTCTCTGTAACTGCAAGGCAAAGAGTCAATAACCGCGTTAATTTGTATTTTGTGGCTGTGCGCCACAGAATATAAAGTCGTATTATGTTTTTGTAGTTGGAAGCAACAGACTTGATAGCCGTATGATTTTTTTTCTGTAGCTGCAAGTCAAAATGTCAATAACCGCGTTAATTCGTCTTTGTGGCTGTGCGCCACAGAATAGATTGTCGTATCAGGTTTTTGTAGCTGGGAGCAACAGACTTGATAGCCGTATGAACTTTTTTCTGTAGCTGCAAGGCAAAGAGGTAATAACCGCGTTAATTTGTCTTTTGTGGCTGTGCGCCACAGGATATAAAGTCGTATTAGGTTTTTGTAGCCATGAGCAACAGACTTGATAGCCGTATAAACTTTTTTCTGTAGCTGCAAGGCAAAGAGTCGATAACCGCGTTATATCGTATTTTGTGGCTGTGTGCCACATAATAGATAGTTGTATTGGGTTTTTCTAGCTGGGAACAACATACTTGATAGCCATATAAACTTTTTTCTGTAGCTGCACGGCAAAGAGTCAATAACCGCGTTAATTTGTCGTTTGTGGCTGTGCGCCACAGAATATAAAGTCGTATTAGGTTTTTGTAGCTGGGAGCAACAGACTTGATAGCCGTATGAACTTTTTTCTGTAGCTGCAAGGCAAAGAGTCGATAACCGCGTTATATCGTATTTTGTGGCTGTGTGCCACAGAATAGATAGTTGTATTGGGTTTTTCTAGCTGGGAGCAACATACTTGATAGCCATATAAACTTTTTTCTGTAGCTGCACGGCAAAGAGTCAATAACCGCGTTAATTTGTCTTTTGTGGCTGTGCGCCACAGAATAGATTGTCGTATCAGGTTTTTGTAGCTGGGAGCAACAGACTTGATAGCCGTATGAACTTTTTTCTGTAGCTGCAAGGCAAAGAGGTAATAACCGCGTTAATTTGTCTTTTGTGGCTGTGCGCCACAGGATATAAAGTCGTATTAGGTTTGTGTAGCCATGAGCAACATACTTGATAGCCGTATAAACTTTTTTCTGTAGCTGCAAGGCAAAGAGTCGATAACCGCGTTATATCGTATTTTGTGGCTGTGTGCCACAGAATAGATACTTGTATTGGGTTTTTCTAGCTGGGAGCAACATACTTGATAGCCATATAAACTTTTTTCTGTAGCTGCACGGCAAAGAGTCAATAACCGCGTTAATTTGTCTTTTGTGGCTGTGCGCCACAGAATATAAAGTCGTATTAGGTTTTTGTAGCTGGGAGCAACAGACTTGATAGCCGTATAAACTTTTTTCTGTAGCTGCAAGGCAAAGAGGTAATAACCGCGTTAATTTGTCTTTTGTGGCTGTGCGCCACAGAATATAAAGTCGTATTAGGTTTTTGTAGTTGGAAGCAACAGACTTGATAGCCGTATGATTTTTTTTTGTAGCTGCAAGTCAAAATGTCAATAACCGCGTTAATTCGTCTTTGCGGCTGTGCGCCACAGAATAGATTGTCGTATCAGGTTTTTGTAGCTGGGAGCAACAGACTTGATAGCCGTATGAACTTTTTTCTGTAGCTGCAAGGCAAAGAGGTAATAACCGCGTTAATTTGTCTTTTGTGGCTGTGCGCCACAGGATATAAAGTCGTATTAGGTTTTTGTAGCCATGAGCAACAGACTTGATAGCCGTATAAACTTTTTTCTGTAGCTGCAAGGCAAAGAGTCGATAACCGCGTTATATCGTATTTTGTGGCTGTGTGCCACAGAATAGATAGTTGTATTGGGTTTTTCTAGCTGGGAACAACATACTTGATAGCCATATAAACTTTTTTCTGTAGCTGCACGGCAAAGAGTCAATAACCGCGTTAATTTGTCTTTTGTGGCTGTGCGCCACAGAATATAAAGTCGTATTAGGTTTTTGTAGCTGGGAGCAACAGACTTGATAGCCATATAAACTTTTTTTCTGTAGCTGCAAGGCAAAGAGGTAATAACCGCGTTAATTTGTCTTTTGTGGCTGTGCGCCACAGAATATAAAGTCGTATTAGGTTTTTGTAGCTGGGAGCAACAGATTTGATAGCCGTATGAAATGTTCTCTGTAACTGCAAGGCAAAGAGTCAATAACCGCGTTAATTTGTATTTTGTGGCTGTGCGCCACAGAATATAAAGTCGTATTATGTTTTTGTAGTTGGAAGCAACAGACTTGATAGCCGTATGATTTTTTTTTGTAGCTGCAAGTCAAAATGTCAATAACCGCGTTAATTCGTCTTTGTGGCTGTGCGCCACAGAATAGATTGTCGTATTAGGTTTTTGTAGCTGGGAGCAACAGATTTGATAGCCGTATGAAATGTTCTCTGTAACTGCGAGGCAAAGAGTCAATAACCGCGTTAATTCGTCTTTTGTGGCTGTGCGCCACAGAATATATAGTCGTATTAGGTTTTTGTAGCTGGGAGCAACAGACTTGATAGCCGTATGAACGTTTCTCGGTAGCTGCAAGCCAACAAGTCGATAACCGCGATAATTTGTATTTTGTGGCTGTGCGCCACAGAATAGATGGTCGTATTAGGTTTTTGTAGCTGGGAGCAACAGATTTGATAGCCGTATGAACTTTTTTCTGTAGCTGCAAGGCAAAGAGGTAATAACCGCGTTAATTTGTCTTTTGTGGCTGTGCGCCACAGAATAGATTGTCGTATCAGGTTTTTGTAGCTGGGAGCAACAGACTTGATAGCCGTATAAACTTTTCTCTGTAGCTGCAAGCCAACAAGTCGATAATTGCGATATTTCGTGTTTTGTGGCTGTGCGCCACAGAATAGATTGTCGTATTATGTTTCTGTAGTTGGAAGCAACAGACTTGATAGCCGTATGATTTTTTTTGTAGCTGCAAGTCAAAATGTCAATAACCGCGTTAATTCGTCTTTGTGGCTGTGCGCCACAGAATAGATTGTCGTATCAGGTTTTTGTAGCTGGGAGCAACAGACTTGATAGCCGTATGAACTTTTCTCTGTAGCTGCAAGCCAACAAGTCGATAACCGCGATAATTTGTATTTTGTGGCTGTGCGCCACAGAATAGATTGTCGTATTAGGTTTTTCTAGCTGGGAGCAACATACTTGATAGCCATATAAACTTTTTTCTGTAGCTGCACGGCAAAGAGTCAATAACCGCGTTAATTTGTCTTTTGTGGCTGTGCGCCACAGAATATAAAGTCGTATTAGGTTTTTGTAGGTGGGAGCAACAGACTTGATAGCCGTATAAACTTTTTTTCTGTAGCTGCAAGGCAAAGAGGTAATAACCGCGTTAATTTGTCTTTTGTGGCTGTGCGCCACAGAATATAAAGTCGTATTAGGTTTTTGTAGCTGGGAGCAACAGATTTGATAGCCGTATGAAATGTTCTCTGTAACTGCAAGGCAAAGAGTCAATAACCGCGTTCATTTGTATTTTGTGGCTGTGCGCCACAGAATATAAAGTCGTACTATGTTTTTGTAGTTGGAAGCAACAGACTTGATAGCCGTATGATTTTTTTTTGTAGCTGCAAGTCAAAATGTCAATAACCGCGTTAATTCGTCTTTGTGGCTGTGCGCCACAGAATATATTGTCGTATTAGGTTTTTGTAGCTGGGAGCAACAGATTTGATATCCGTATGAAATGTTCTCTGTAACTGCGAGGCAAAGAGTCAATAACCGCGTTAATTCGTCTTTTGTGGCTGTGCGCCACAGAATATATAGTCGTATTAGGTTTTTGTAGCTGGGAGCAACAGACTTGATAGCCGTATGAACTTTTCTCTGTAGCTGCAAGCCAACAAGTCGATAACCGCGATAATTTGTATTTTGTGGCTGTGCGCCACAGAATAGATTGTCGTATTAGGTTTTTGTAGCTGGGAGCAACAGATTTGATAGCCGTATGAACTGTTCTCTGTAGCTGCAAGGCAAAGAGTCGATAACCGCGTCAATTCGTATTTTGTGGCTGTGGGCCACAGAATAGATAGTCGTATCAGGTTTTTGTAGCTGGGAGCAACATACTTGGTATCCGTATAACCTTTTTCCTGTAGCTGCACGGCAAAGAGTCAACAACCGCGTTAATTTGTCTTTTGTGGCTGTGCGCCACAGAATATAAAGTCGTATCAGGTTTTTGTAGCTGGGAGCAACAGACTTGATGGCCGTATGAACTTTTTTCTGTAGCTGCAAGGCAAAGAAGTAATAACCGCGTTAATTTGTCTTTTGTGGCTGTGCGCCACAGAATAGATTGTCGTATCAGGTTTTTGTAGCTGGGAGCAACAGACTTGATAGCCGTATGAACTTTTCTATGTAGCTGCGAGCCAACAAGTCGATAACCGCGATATTTCGTGTTTTGTGGCTGTGCGCCACAGAATAGATTGTCGTATTAGGTTTTTGTAGCTGGGAGCAACAGATTTGATAGCCGTATGAACTGTTCTCTGTAGCTGCAAGGCAAAGAGTCGATAACCGCGTTAATTCGTATTTTGTGGCTGTGCGCCACAGAATAGATAGTCGTATCAGGTTTTTGTAGCTGGGAGCAACATACTTGATAGCCGTATAACCTTTTTCCTGTAGCTGCACGGCAAAGAGTCAATAACCGCGATATTTCGTGTTTTGTGGCTGTGCGCCACAGAATAGATTGTCGTATTATGTTTCTGTAGTTGGAAGCAACAGACTTGATAGCCGTATGATTTTTTTTCTGTAGCTGCAAGTCAAAATGTCAATAACCGCGTTAATTCGTCTTTGTGGCTGTGCGCCACAGAATAGATTGTCGTATCAGGTTTTTGTAGCTGGGAGCAACAGACTTGATAGCCGTATGAACTTTTTTCTGTAGCTGCAAGGCAAAGAGGTAATAACCGCGTTAATTTGTCTTTTGTGGCTGTGCGCCACAGGATATAAAGTCGTATTAGGTTTTTGTAGCCATGAGCAACAGACTTGATAGCCGTATAAACTTTTTTCTGTAGCTGCAAGGCAAAGAGTCGATAACCGCGTTATATCGTATTTTGTGGCTGTGTGCCACAGAATAGATAGTTGTATTGGGTTTTTCTAGCTGGGAACAACATACTTGATAGCCATATAAACTTTTTTCTGTAGCTGCACGGCAAAGAGTCAATAACCGCGTTAATTTGTCTTTTGTGGCTGTGCGCCACAGAATATAAAGTCGTATTAGGTTTTTGTAGCTGGGAGCAACAGACTTGATAGCCGTATAAACTTTTTTTCTGTAGCTGCAAGGCAAAGAGGTAATAACCGCGTTAATTTGTCTTTTGTGGCTGTGCGCCACAGAATATAAAGTCGTATTAGGTTTTTGTAGCTGGGAGCAACAGATTTGATAGCCGTATGAAATGTTCTTTGTAACTGCAAGGCAAAGAGTCAATAACCGCGTTCATTTGTATTTTGTGGCTGTGCGCCACAGAATATAAAGTCGTATTATGTTTTTGTAGTTGGAAGCAACAGACTTGATAGCCGTATGATTTTTTTTTTGTAGCTGCAAGTCAAAATGTCAATAACCGCGTTAATTCGTCTTTGTGGCTGTGCGCCACAGAATATATTGTCGTATTAGGTTTTTGTAGCTGGGAGCAACAGATTTGATATCCGTATGAAATGTTCTCTGTAACTGCGAGGCAAAGAGTCAATAACCGCGTTAATTCGTCTTTTGTGGCTGTGCGCCACAGAATATATAGTCGTATTAGGTTTTTGTAGCTGGGAGCAACAGACTTGATAGCCGTATGAACTTTTCTCTGTAGCTGCAAGCCAACAAGTCGATAACCGCGATAATTTGTATTTTGTGGCTGTGCGCCACAGAATAGATGGTCGTATTAGGTTTTTGTAGCTGGGAGCAACAGATTTGATAGCCGTATGAACTTTTTTCTGTAGCTGCAAGGCAAAGAGGTAATAACCGCGTTAATTTGTCTTTTGTGGCTGTGCGCCACAGAATAGATTGTCGTATCAGGTTTTTGTAGCTGGGAGCAACAGACTTGATAGCCGTATAAACTTTTCTCTGTAGCTGCAAGCCAACAAGTCGATAATTGCGATATTTCGTGTTTTGTGGCTGTGCGCCACAGAATAGATTGTCGTATTATGTTTCTGTAGTTGGAAGCAACAGACTTGATAGCCGTATGATTTTTTTTGTAGCTGCAAGTCAAAATGTCAATAACCGCGTTAATTCGTCTTTGTGGCTGTGCGCCACAGAATAGATTGTCGTATCAGGTTTTTGTAGCTGGGAGCAACAGACTTGATAGCCGTATGAACTTTTCTCTGTAGCTGCAAGCCAACAAGTCGATAACCGCGATAATTTGTATTTTGTGGCTGTGCGCCACAGAATAGATTGTCGTATTAGGTTTTTCTAGCTGGGAGCAACATACTTGATAGCCATATAAACTTTTTTCTGTAGCTGCACGGCAAAGAGTCAATAACCGCGTTAATTTGTCTTTTGTGGCTGTGCGCCACAGAATATAAAGTCGTATTAGGTTTTTGTAGGTGGGAGCAACAGACTTGATAGCCGTATAAACTTTTTTTCTGTAGCTGCAAGGCAAAGAGGTAATAACCGCGTTAATTTGTCTTTTGTGGCTGTGCGCCACAGAATATAAAGTCGTATTAGGTTTTTGTAGCTGGGAGCAACAGATTTGATAGCCGTATGAAATGTTCTCTGTAACTGCAAGGCAAAGAGTCAATAACCGCGTTCATTTGTATTTTGTGGCTGTGCGCCACAGAATATAAAGTCGTACTATGTTTTTGTAGTTGGAAGCAACAGACTTGATAGCCGTATGATTTTTTTTTGTAGCTGCAAGTCAAAATGTCAATAACCGCGTTAATTCGTCTTTGTGGCTGTGCGCCACAGAATATATTGTCGTATTAGGTTTTTGTAGCTGGGAGCAACAGATTTGATATCCGTATGAAATGTTCTCTGTAACTGCGAGGCAAAGAGTCAATAACCGCGTTAATTCGTCTTTTGTGGCTGTGCGCCACAGAATATATAGTCGTATTAGGTTTTTGTAGCTGGGAGCAACAGACTTGATAGCCGTATGAACTTTTCTCTGTAGCTGCAAGCCAACAAGTCGATAACCGCGATAATTTGTATTTTGTGGCTGTGCGCCACAGAATAGATTGTCGTATTAGGTTTTTGTAGCTGGGAGCAACAGATTTGATAGCCGTATGAACTGTTCTCTGTAGCTGCAAGGCAAAGAGTCGATAACCGCGTCAATTCGTATTTTGTGGCTGTGGGCCACAGAATAGATAGTCGTATCAGGTTTTTGTAGCTGGGAGCAACATACTTGGTAGCCGTATAACCTTTTTCCTGTAGCTGCACGGCAAAGAGTCAACAACCGCGTTAATTTGTCTTTTGTGGCTGTGCGCCACAGAATATAAAGTCGTATCAGGTTTTTGTAGCTGGGAGCAACAGACTTGATGGCCGTATGAACTTTTTTCTGTAGCTGCAAGGCAAAGAAGTAATAACCGCGTTAATTTGTCTTTTGTGGCTGTGCGCCACAGAATAGATTGTCGTATCAGGTTTTTGTAGCTGGGAGCAACAGACTTGATAGCCGTATGAACTTTTCTATGTAGCTGCGAGCCAACAAGTCGATAACCGCGATATTTCGTGTTTTGTGGCTGTGCGCCACAGAATAGATTGTCGTATTAGGTTTTTGTAGCTGGGAGCAACAGATTTGATAGCCGTATGAACTGTTCTCTGTAGCTGCAAGGCAAAGAGTCGATAACCGCGTTAATTCGTATTTTGTGGCTGTGCGCCACAGAATAGATAGTCGTATCAGGTTTTTGTAGCTGGGAGCAACATACTTGATAGCCGTATAACCTTTTTCCTGTAGCTGCACGGCAAAGAGTCAATAACCGCGATATTTCGTGTTTTGTGGCTGTGCGCCACAGAATAGATTGTCGTATTATGTTTCTGTAGTTGGAAGCAACAGACTTGATAGCCGTATGATTTTTTTTCTGTAGCTGCAAGTCAAAATGTCAATAACCGCGTTAATTCGTCTTTGTGGCTGTGCGCCACAGAATAGATTGTCGTATCAGGTTTTTGTAGCTGGGAGCAACAGACTTGATAGCCGTATGAACTTTTTTCTGTAGCTGCAAGGCAAAGAGGTAATAACCGCGTTAATTTGTCTTTTGTGGCTGTGCGCCACAGGATATAAAGTCGTATTAGGTTTTTGTAGCCATGAGCAACAGACTTGATAGCCGTATAAACTTTTTTCTGTAGCTGCAAGGCAAAGAGTCGATAACCGCGTTATATCGTATTTTGTGGCTGTGTGCCACAGAATAGATAGTTGTATTGGGTTTTTCTAGCTGGGAACAACATACTTGATAGCCATATAAACTTTTTTCTGTAGCTGCACGGCAAAGAGTCAATAACCGCGTTAATTTGTCTTTTGTGGCTGTGCGCCACAGAATATAAAGTCGTATTAGGTTTTTGTAGCTGGGAGCAACAGACTTGATAGCCGTATAAACTTTTTTTCTGTAGCTGCAAGGCAAAGAGGTAATAACCGCGTTAATTTGTCTTTTGTGGCTGTGCGCCACAGAATATAAAGTCGTATTAGGTTTTTGTAGCTGGGAGCAACAGATTTGATAGCCGTATGAAATGTTCTTTGTAACTGCAAGGCAAAGAGTCAATAACCGCGTTCATTTGTATTTTGTGGCTGTGCGCCACAGAATATAAAGTCGTATTATGTTTTTGTAGTTGGAAGCAACAGACTTGATAGCCGTATGATTTTTTTTTTGTAGCTGCAAGTCAAAATGTCAATAACCGCGTTAATTCGTCTTTGTGGCTGTGCGCCACAGAATATATTGTCGTATTAGGTTTTTGTAGCTGGGAGCAACAGATTTGATATCCGTATGAAATGTTCTCTGTAACTGCGAGGCAAAGAGTCAATAACCGCGTTAATTCGTCTTTTGTGGCTGTGCGCCACAGAATATATAGTCGTATTAGGTTTTTGTAGCTGGGAGCAACAGACTTGATAGCCGTATGAACTTTTCTCTGTAGCTGCAAGCCAACAAGTCGATAACCGCGATAATTTGTATTTTGTGGCTGTGCGCCACAGAATAGATTGTCGTATTAGGTTTTTGTAGCTGGGAGCAACAGATTTGATAGCCGTATGAACTGTTCTCTGTAGCTGCAAGGCAAAGAGTCGATAACCGCGTCAATTCGTATTTTGTGGCTGTGGGCCACAGAATAGATAGTCGTATCAGGTTTTTGTAGCTGGGAGCAACATACTTGGTAGCCGTATAACCTTTTTCCTGTAGCTGCACGGCAAAGAGTCAACAACCGCGTTAATTTGTCTTTTGTGGCTGTGCGCCACAGAATATAAAGTCGTATTAGGTTTTTGTAGCTGGGAGCAACAGACTTGATGGCCGTATGAACTTTTTTCTGTAGCTGCAAGGCAAAGAAGTAATAACCGCGTTAATTTGTCTTTTGTGGCTGTGCGACACAGAATAGATTGTCGTATCAGGTTTTTGTAGCTGGGAGCAACAGACTTGATAGCCGTATGAACTTTTCTCTGTAGCTGCAAGCCAACAAGTCGATAACCGCGATATTTCGTGTTTTGTGGCTGTGCGCCACAGAATAGATTGTCGTATTAGGTTTTTGTAGCTGGGAGCAACAGATTTGATAGCCGTATGAACTGTTCTCTGTAGCTGCAAGGCAAAGAGTCGATAACCGCGTTAATTCGTATTTTGTGGCTGTGCGCCACAGAATAGATAGTCGTATCAGGTTTTTGTAGCTGGGAGCAACATACTTGATAGCCGTATAACCTTTTTCCTGTAGCTGCACGGCAAAGAGTCAATAACCGCGTTAATTTGTCTTTTGTGGCTGTGCGCCACAGAATATAAAGTCGTATTAGGTTTTTGTAGCTGGGAGCAACAGACTTGATAGCCGTATGATTTTTTTTCTGTAGCTGCAAGGCAAAGAGGTAATAACCGCGTTAATTTGTCTTTTGTGGCTGTGCGCCACAGAATAGATTGTCGTATCAGGTTTTTGTAGCTGGGAGCAACAGACTTGATAGCCGTATGAACTTTTTTTCTGTAGCTGCAAGGCAAAGAGGTAATAACCGCGTTAATTTGTCTTTTGTGGCTGTGTGCCACAGAATAGATAGTTGTATTGGGTTTTTCTAGCTGGGAGCAACATACTTGATAGCCATATAAACTTTTTTCTGTAGCTGCACGGCAAAGAGTCAATAACCGCGTTTATTTGTCTTTTGTGGCTGTGCGCCACAGAATATAAAGTCGTATTAGGTTTTTGTAGCTAGGAGCAACAGACTTGATAGCCGTATAAACTGTTTTTCTGTAGCTGCAAGGCAAAGAGGTAATAACCGCGTTAATTTGTCTTTTGTGGCTGTGCGCCACAGAATATAAAGTCGTATTAGGTTTTTGTAGCTGGGAGCAACAGATTTGATAGCCGTATAAAATGTTCTCTGTAACTGCAAGGCAAAGAGTCAATAACCGCGTTAATTTGTATTTTGTGGCTGTGCGCCACAGAATATAAAGTCGTATTATGTTTTTGTAGTTGGAAGCAACAGACTTGATAGCCGTATGATTTTTTTTCTGTAGCTGCAAGTCAAAATGTCAATAACCGCGTTAATTCGTCTTTGTGGCTGTGCGCCACAGAATAGATTGTCGTATCAGGTTTTTGTAGCTGGGAGCAACAGACTTGATAGCCGTATGAACTTTTTTCTGTAGCTGCAAGGCAAAGAGGTAATAACCGCGTTAATTTGTCTTTTGTGGCTGTGCGCCACAGGATATAAAGTCGTATTAGGTTTTTGTAGCCATGAGCAACAGACTTGATAGCCGTATAAACTTTTTTCTGTAGCTGCAAGGCAAAGAGTCGATAACCGCGTTATATCGTATTTTGTGGCTGTGTGCCACAGAATAGATAGCTGTATTGGGTTTTTCTAGCTGGGAACAACATACTTGATAGCCATATAAACTTTGTTCTGTAGCTGCACGGCAAAGAGTCAATAACCGCGTTAATTTGTCTTTTGGGGCTGTGCGCCACAGAATATAAAGTCGTATTAGGTTTTTGTAGCTGAGAGTAACAGACTTGATAGCCGTATAAACTTTTTTTCTGTAGCTGCAAGGCAAAGAGGTAATAACCGCGTTAATTTGTCTTTTGTGGCTGTGCGCCACAGAATATAAAGTCGTATTAGGTTTTTGTAGCTGGGAGCAACAGATTTGATAGCCGTATGAAATGTTCTCTGTAACTGCAAGGCAAAGAGTCAATAACCGCGTTAATTTGTATTTTGTGGCTGTGCGCCACAGAATATAAAGTCGTATTATGTTTTTGTAGTTGGAAGCAACAGACTTGATAGCCGTATGATTTTTTTTCTGTAGCTGCAAGTCAAAATGTCAATAACCGCGTTAATTCGTCTTTGTGGCTGTGCGCCACAGAATAGATTGTCGTATCAGGTTTTTGTAGCTGGGAGCAACAGACTTGATAGCCGTATGAACTTTTTTCTGTAGCTGCAAGGCAAAGAGGTAATAACCGCGTTAATTTGTCTTTTGTGGCTGTGCGCCACAGGATATAAAGTCGTATTAGGTTTTTGTAGCCATGAGCAACAGACTTGATAGCCGTATAAACTTTTTTCTGTAGCTGCAAGGCAAAGAGTCGATAACCGCGTTATATCGTATTTTGTGGCTGTGTGCCACAGAATAGATTGTCGTATCAGGTTTTTGTAGCTGGGAGCAACAGACTTGATAGCCGTATGAACTTTTTTCTGTAGCTGCAAGGCAAAGAGGTAATAACCGCGTTAATTTGTCTTTTGTGGCTGTGCGCCACAGGATATAAAGTCGTATTAGGTTTTTGTAGCCATGAGCAACAGACTTGATAGCCGTATAAACTTTTTTCTGTAGCTGCAAGGCAAAGAGTCGATAACCGCGTTATATCGTATTTTGTGGCTGTGTGCCACAGAATAGATAGTTGTATTGGGTTTTTCTAGCTGGGAACAACATACTTGATAGCCATATAAACTTTTTTCTGTAGCTGCACGGCAAAGAGTCAATAACCGCGTTAATTTGTCTTTTGGGGCTGTGCGCCACAGAATATAAAGTCGTATTAGGTTTTTGTAGCTGGGAGCAACAGACTTGATAGCCGTATAAACTTTTTTTCTGTAGCTGCAAGGCAAAGAGGTAATAACCGCGTTAATTTGTCTTTTGTGGCTGTGCGCCACAGAATATAAAGTCGTATTAGGTTTTTGTAGCTGGGAGCAACAGACTTGATAGCCGTATGAACTTTTTTCTGTAGCTGCAAGGCAAAGAGTCGATAACCGCGTTATATCGTATTTTGTGGCTGTGTGCCACAGAATAGATAGTTGTATTGGGTTTTTCTAGCTGGGAGCAACATACTTGATAGCCATATAAACTTTTTTCTGTAGCTGCACGGCAAAGAGTCAATAACCGCGTTAATTTGTCTTTTGTGGCTGTGCGCCACAGAATAGATTGTCGTATCAGGTTTTTGTAGCTGGGAGCAACAGACTTGATAGCCGTATGAACTTTTTTCTGTAGCTGCAAGGCAAAGAGGTAATAACCGCGTTAATTTGTCTTTTGTGGCTGTGCTCCACAGGATATTAAGTCGTATTAGGTTTTTGTAGCCATGAGCAACAGACTTGATAGCCGTATAAACTTTTTTCTGTAGCTGCAAGGCAAAGAGTCGATAACCGCGTTGTATCGTATTTTGTGGCTGTGTGCCACAGAATAGATAGTTGTATTGGGTTTTTCTAGCTGGGAGCAACATACTTGATAGCCATATAAACTTTTTTCTGTAGCTGCACGGCAAAGAGTCAATAACCGCGTTAATTTGTCTTTTGTGGCTGTGCGCCACAGAATATAAAGTCGTATTAGGTTTTTGTAGCTGGGAGCAACAGACTTGATAGCCGTATAAACTTTTTTTCTGTAGCTGCAAGGCAAAGAGGTAATAACCGCGTTAATTTGTCTTTTGTGGCTGTGCGCCACAGAATATAAAGTCGTATTAGGTTTTTGTAGCTGGGAGCAACAGATTTGATAGCCGTATGAAATGTTCTCTGTAACTGCAAGGCAAAGAGTCAATAACCGCGTTAATTTGTATTTTGTGGCTGTGCGCCACAGAATATAAAGTCGTATTATGTTTTTGTAGTTGGAAGCAACAGACTTGATAGCCGTATGATTTTTTTTTTGTAGCTGCAAGTCCAAATGTCAATAACCGCGTTAATTCGTCTTTGTGGCTGTGCGCCACAGAATAGATTGTCGTATCAGGTTTTTGTAGCTGGGAGCAACAGACTTGATAGCCGTATGAACTTTTTTCTGTAGCTGCAAGGCAAAGAGGTAATAACCGCGTTAATTTGTCTTTTGTGGCTGTGCGCCACAGGATATAAAGTCGTATTAGGTTTTTGTAGCCATGAGCAACAGACTTAATATCCGTATAAACTTTTTTCTGTAGCTGCAAGGCAAAGAGTCGATAACCGCGTTATATAGTATTTTGTGGCTGTGTGCCACAGAATAGATAGTTGTATTGGGTTTTTCTAGCTGGGAACAACATACTTGATAGCCATATAAACTTTTTTCTGTAGCTGCACGGCAAAGAGTCAATAACCGCTTAATTTGTCTTTTGTGGCTGTGCGCCACAGAATATAAAGTCGTATTAGGTTTTTGTAGCTGGGAGCAACAGACTTGATAGCCGTATAAACTTTTTTTCTGTAGCTGCAAGGCAAAGAGGTAATAACCGCGTTAATTTGTCTTTTGTGGCTGTGCGCCACAGAATATAAAGTCGTATTAGGTTTTTGTAGCTGGGAGCAACAGATTTGATAGCCGTATGAAATGTTCTCTGTAACTGCAAGGCAAAGAGTCAATGACCGCGTTAATTTGTATTTTTTGGCTGTGCGCCACAGAATATAAAGTCGTATTATGTTTTTGTAGTTGGAAGCAACAGACTTGATAGCCGTATGATTTTTTTTTGTGGCTGCAAGTCAAAATGTCAATAACCGCGTTGATTCGTCTTTTGTGGCTGTGCGCCACAGAATATATAGTCGTATTAGGTTTTTGTAGCTGGGAGCAACAGACTTGATAGCCGTATGAACTTTTCTCGGTAGCTGCAAGCCAACAAGTCGATAACCGCGATAATTTGTATTTTGTGGCTGTGCGCCACAGAATAGATTGTCGTATTAGGTTTTTGTAGCTGGGAGCAACAGATTTGATAGCCGTATGAAATGTTCTCTGTAACTGCAAGGCAAAGAGTCAATAACCGCGTTAATTTGTATTTTGTGGCTGTGCGCCACAGAATATAAAGTCGTATTATGTTTTTGTAGTTGGAAGCAACAGACTTGATAGCCGTATGATTTTTTTTTTGTAGCTGCAAGTCCAAATGTCAATAACCGCGTTAATTCGTCTTTGTGGCTGTGCGCCACAGAATAGATTGTCGTATCAGGTTTTTTGTAGCTGGGAGCAACAGACTTGATAGCCGTATGAACTTTTTTCTGTAGCTGCAAGGCAAAGAGGTAATAACCGCGTTAATTTGTCTTTTGTGGCTGTGCGCCACAGGATATAAAGTCGTATTAGGTTTTTGTAGCCATGAGCAACAGACTTAATATCCGTATAAACTTTTTTCTGTAGCTGCAAGGCAAAGAGTCGATAACCGCGTTATATAGTATTTTGTGGCTGTGTGCCACAGAATAGATAGTTGTATTGGGTTTTTCTAGCTGGGAACAACATACTTGATAGCCATATAAACTTTTTTCTGTAGCTGCACGGCAAAGAGTCAATAACCGCTTAATTTGTCTTTTGTGGCTGTGCGCCACAGAATATAAAGTCGTATTAGGTTTTTGTAGCTGGGAGCAACAGACTTGATAGCCGTATAAACTTTTTTTCTGTAGCTGCAAGGCAAAGAGGTAATAACCGCGTTAATTTGTCTTTTGTGGCTGTGCGCCACAGAATATAAAGTCGTATTAGGTTTTTGTAGCTGGGAGCAACAGATTTGATAGCCGTATGAAATGTTCTCTGTAACTGCAAGGCAAAGAGTCAATGACCGCGTTAATTTGTATTTTTTGGCTGTGCGCCACAGAATATAAAGTCGTATTATGTTTTTGTAGTTGGAAGCAACAGACTTGATAGCCGTATGATTTTTTTTTGTGGCTGCAAGTCAAAATGTCAATAACCGCGTTAATTCGTCTTTTGTGGCTGTGCGCCACAGAATATATAGTCGTATTAGGTTTTTGTAGCTGGGAGCAACAGACTTGATAGCCGTATAAACTTTTCTCGGTAGCTGCAAGCCAACAAGTCGATAACCGCGATAATTTGTATTTTGTGGCTGTGCCCACAGAATAGATTGTCGTATTAGGTTTTTGTAGCTGGGAGCAACAGATTTGATAGCCGTATGAACTTTTTTCTGTAGCTGCAAGGCAAAGAGGTAATAACCGCGTTAATTTGTCTTTTGTGGCTGTGCGCCACAGAATAGATTGTCGTATCAGGTTTTTGTAGCTGGGAGCAACAGACTTGATAGCCGTATGAACTTTTCTCTGTAGCTGCAAGCCAACAAGTCGATAACCGCGATATTTCGTGTTTTGTGGCTGTGCGCCACAGAATAGATTGTCGTATTATGTTTCTGTAGTTGGAAGCAACAGACTTGATAGCCGTATGATTTTTTTTTGTAGCTGCAAGTCAAAATGTCAATAACCGCGTTAATTCGTGCTTTGGCTGTGCGCCACAGAATAGATTGTCGTATCAGGTTTTTGTAGATGGGAGCAACAGACTTGATAGCCGTATGAACTGTTCTCTGTAGCTGCAAGAAAAAGAGTCGATAACCGCGTTAATTCGTATTTTGTGGCTGTGCGCCACAGAATAGATAGTCGTATTAGGTTTTTTTTAGCTGGGAGCAACATACTTGATAGCCGTATAACCTTTTTCCTGTAGCTGCACGGCAAAGAGGGTAATAACCGCGTTAACTTGTCTTTTGTGGCTGTGCGCCACAGAATATAAAGTCGTATTAGGTTTTCGTAGCTGGGAGCAACAGACTTGATAGCCGTATGAACTGTTCTCTGTAGCTGCAAGGCAAAGAGTCGATAACCGCGTTAATTCGTATTTTGTGGCTGTGCGCCACAGAATAGATAGTCGTATTAGGTTTTTTAGCTGGGAGCAACATACTCGATAGCCGTATAACCTTTTTCCTGTAGCTGCAAGGCAAAGAGTCGATAACCGCGTTAATTCGTATTTTGTGGCTGTGCGCCACAGAATAGATAGTCGTATTAGGTTTTTTTAGCTGGGAGCAACATACTTGATAGCGTATAACCTTTTTCCTGTAGCTGCACGGCAAAGAGGTAATAACCGCGTTAATTTGTCTTTTGTGGCTGTGCGCCACAGAATATAAAGTCGTATTAGGTTTTCGTAGCTGGGAGCAACAGACTTGATAGCCGTATGAAATGTTCTCTGTAACTGCAAGGCAAAGAGTCAATAACCGCGTTAATTTGTATTTTGTGGCTGTGCGCCACAGAATATAAAGTCGTATTATGTTTTTGTAGTTGGAAGCAACAGACTTGATGGCCGTATGATTTTTTTTTGTAGCTGCAAGTCAAAATGTCAATAACCGCGTTAATTCGTCTTTGTGGCTGTGCGCCACAGAATAGATTGTCGTATCAGGTTTTTGTAGCTGGGAGCAACAGACTTGATAGCCGTATGAACTTTTTCTGTAGCTGCAAGGCAAAGAGGTAATAACCGCGTTAATTTGTCTTTTGTGGCTGTGCGCCACAGGATATAAAGTCGTATTAGGTTTTTGTAGCCATGAGCAACAGACTTGATAGCCGTATAAACTTTTTTCTGTAGCTGCAAGGCAAAGAGTCGATAACCGCGTTATATCGTATTTTGTGGCTGTGTGCCACAGAATAGATAGTTGTATTGGGTTTTTCTAGCTGGGAACAACATACTTGATAGCCATATAAACTTTTTTCTGTAGCTGCACGGCAAAGAGTCAATAACCGCGTTAATTTGTCTTTTGTGGCTGTGCGCCACAGAATATAAAGTCGTATTAGGTTTTTGTAGCTGGGAGCAACAGACTTGATAGCCGTAATAACTTTTTTTCTGTAGCTGCAAGGCAAAGAGGTAATAACCGCGTTAATTTGTCTTTTGTGGCTGTGCGCCACAGATATAAAGTCGTATTAGGTTTTTGTAGCTGGGAGCAACAGACTTGATAGCCGTATGAACTTTTTTCTGTAGCTGCAAGGCAAAGAGTCGATAACCGCGTTATATCGTATTTTGTGGCTGTGTGCCACAGATCAGATAGTTGTATTGGGTTTTTTTCTAGCTGGGAGCAACATACTTGATAGCCATATAAACTTTTTTCTGTAGCTGCACGGCAAAGAGTCAATAACCGCGTTAATTTGTCTTTTGTGGCTGTGCGCCACAGAATAGATTGTCGTATCAGGTTTTTGTAGCTGGGAGCAACAGACTTGATAGCCGTATGAACTTTTTTCTGTAGCTGCAAGGCAAAGAAAATAATAACCGCGTTAATTTGTCTTTTGTGGCTGTGCGCCACAGGATATAAAGTCGTATTAGGTTTTTGTAGCCATGAGCAACAGACTTGATAGCCGTATAAACTTTTTTCTGTAGCTGCAAGGCAAAGAGTCGATAACCGCGTTATATCGTATTTTGTGGCTGTGTGCCACAGAATAGATAGTTGTATTGGGTTTTTCTAGCTGGGAGCAACATACTTGATAGCCATATAAACTTTTTTTCTGTAGCTGCACGGCAAAGAGTCAATAACCGCGTTAATTTGTCTTTTGTGGCTGTGCGCCACAGAATATAAAGTCGTATTAGGTTTTTGTAGCTGGGAGCAACAGACTTGATAGCCGTATAAACTTTTTTCTGTAGCTGCAAGGCAAAGAGGTAATAACCGCGTTAATTTGTCTTTTGTGGCTGTGCGCCACAGAATATAAAGTCGTATTAGGTTTTTGTAGCTGGGAGCAACAGATTTGATAGCCGTATGAAATGTTCTCTGTAACTGCAAGGCAAAGAGTCAATAACCGCGTTAATTTGTATTTTGTGGCTGTGCGCCACAGAATATAAAGTCGTATTATGTTTTTGTAGTTGGAAGCAACAGACTTGATAGCCGTATGATTTTTTTTTGTAGCTGCAAGTCAAAATGTCAATAACCGCGTTAATTCGTCTTTGTGGCTGTGCGCCACAGAATAGATTGTCGTATCAGGTTTTTGTAGCTGGGAGCAACAGACTTGATAGCCGTATGAACTTTTTTCTGTAGCTGCAAGGCAAAGAGGTAATAACCGCGTTAATTTGTCTTTTGTGGCTGTGCGCCACAGGATATAAAGTCGTATTAGGTTTTTGTAGCCATGAGCAACAGACTTGATAGCCGTATAAACTTTTTTCTGTAGCTGCAAGGCAAAGAGTTGATAACCGCGTTATATCGTATTTTGTGGCTGTGTGCCACAGAATAGATAGTTGTATTGGGTTTTTCTAGCTGGGAACAACATACTTGATAGCCATATAAATTTTTTTCTGTAGCTGCACGGCAAAGAGTCAATAACCGCGTTAATTTGTTTTTTGTGGCTGTGCGCCACAGAATATAAAGTCGTATTAGGTTTTTGTAGCTGGGAGCAACAGACTTGATAGCCGTATAAACTTTTTTTCTGTAGCTGCAAGGCAAAGAGAGTAATAACCGCGTTAATTTGTCTTTTGTGGCTGTGCGCCACAGAATATAAAGTCGTATTAGGTTTTTGTAGCTGGGAGCAACAGATTTGATAGCCGTATGAAATGTTCTCTGTAACTGCAAGGCAAAGAGTCAATAACCGCGTTAATTTGTATTTTGTGGCTGTGCGCCACATAATATAAAGTCGTATTATGTTTTTGTAGTTGGAAGCAACAGACTTGATAGCCGTATGATTTTTTTTTGTAGCTGCAAGTCAAAATGTCAATAACCGCGTTAATTCGTCTTTGTGGCTGTGCGCCACAGAATAGATTGTCGTATTAGGTTTTTGTAGCTGGGAGCAATAGATTTGATAGCCGTATGAAATGTTCTCTGTAACTGCGAGGCAAAGAGTCAATAACCGCGTTAATTTGTATTTTGTGGCTGTGCGCCACAGAATATAAAGTCGTATTATGTTTTTGTAGTTGGAAGCAACAGACTTGATAGCCGTATGATTTTTTTTGTAGCTGCAAGTCAAAATGTCAATAACCGCGTTAATTCGTCTTTGTGGCTGTGCGCCACAGAATAGATTGTCGTATCAGGTTTTTGTAGCTGGGAGCAACAGACTTGATAGCCGTATGAACTTTTTTCTGTAGCTGCAAGGCAAAGAGGTAATAACCGCGTTAATTTGTCTTTTGTGGCTGTGCGCCACAGGATATAAAGTCGTATTAGGTTTTTGTAGCCATGAGCAACAGACTTGATAGCCGTATAAACTTTTTTCTGTAGCTGCAAGGCAAAGAGTTGATAACCGCGTTATATCGTATTTTGTGGCTGTGTGCCACAGAATAGATAGTTGTATTGGGTTTTTCTAGCTGGGAACAACATACTTGATAGCCATATAAATTTTTTTCTGTAGCTGCACGGCAAAGAGTCAATAACCGCGTTAATTTGTTTTTTGTGGCTGTGCGCCACAGAATATAAAGTCGTATTAGGTTTTTGTAGCTGGGAGCAACAGACTTGATAGCCGTATAAACTTTTTTTCTGTAGCTGCAAGGCAAAGAGGTAATAACCGCGTTAATTTGTCTTTTGTGGCTGTGCGCCACAGAATATAAAGTCGTATTAGGTTTTTGTAGCTGGGAGCAACAGATTTGATAGCCGTATGAAATGTTCTCTGTAACTGCAAGGCAAAGAGTCAATAACCGCGTTAATTTGTATTTTGTGGCTGTGCGCCACATAATATAAAGTCGTATTATGTTTTTGTAGTTGGAAGCAACAGACTTGATAGCCGTATGATTTTTTTTTGTAGCTGCAAGTCAAAATGTCAATAACCGCGTTAATTCGTCTTTGTGGCTGTGCGCCACAGAATAGATTGTCGTATTAGGTTTTTGTAGCTGGGAGCAATAGATTTGATAGCCGTATGAAATGTTCTCTGTAACTGCGAGGCAAAGAGTCAATAACCGCGTTAATTCGTCTTTTGTGGCTGTGCGCCACAGAATATATAGTCGTATTAGGTTTTTGTAGCTGGGAGCAACAGACTTGATAGCCGTATGAACTTTTCTCGGTAGCTGCAAGCCAACAAGTCGATAACCGCGATAATTTGTATTTTGTGGCTGTGCGCCACAGAATAGATTGTCGTATTAGGTTTTTGTAGCTGGGACCAACAGATTTGATAGCCGTATGAACTTTTTTCTGTAGCTACAAGGCAAAGAGGTAATAACCGCGTTAATTTGTCTTTTGTGGCTGTGCGCCACAGAATAGATTGTCGTATCAGGTTTTTGTAGCTGGGAGCAACAGACTTGATAGCCGTATGAACTTTTCTCTGTAGCTGCAAGCCAACAAGTCGATAACCGCGATATTTCGTGTTTTGTGGCTGTGCGCCACAGAATAGATTGTCGTATTATGTTTCTGTAGTTGGAAGCAACAGACTTGATAGCCGTATGATTTTTTTTGTAGCTGCAAGTCAAAATGTCAATAACCGCGTTAATTCGTCTTTGTGGCTGTGCGCCACAGAATAGATTGTCGTATCAGGTTTTTGTAGCTGGGAGCAACAGATTTGATAGCCGTATGAAATGTTATCTGTAACTGCGAGGCAAAGAGTCAATAACCGCGTTAATTCGTCTTTTGTGGCTGTGCGCCACAGAATATATAGTCGTATTAGGTTTTTGTAGCTGGGAGCAACAGACTTGATAGCCGTATGAACTTTTCTCTGTAGCTGCAAGGCAAAGAGTCGATAACCGCGTTAATTCGTATTTTGTGGCTGTGCGCCACAGAATAGATAGTCGTATTAGGTTTTTTTTTAGCTGGGAGCAACATACTTGATAGCCGTATAACCTTTTTCCTGTAGCTGCACGGCAAAGAGTCAATAACCGCGTTAATTTGTCTTTTGTGGCTGTGCGCCACAGAATATAAAGTCGTATTAGGTTTTCGTAGCTGGGAGCAACAGACTTGATAGCCGTATGAATTTTTTTCTGTAGCTGCAAGGCAAAGAGGTAATAACCGCGTTAATTTGTCTTTTGTGGCTGTGCGCCACAGAATAGATTGTCGTATCAGGTTTTTGTAGCTGGGAGCAACAGACTTGATAGCCGTATGAACTTTTCTCTGTAGCTGCAAGACAACAAGTCGATAACCGCGATAATTCGTATTTTGTGGCTGTGCGCCACAGAATAGATTGTCGTATTAGGTTTTTGTAGCTGGGAGCAACAGATTTGATAGCCGTGTGAACTGTTCTCTGTAGCTGCAAGGCAAAGAGTCGATAACCGCGTTAATTCGTATTTTGTGGCTGTGCGCCACAGAATAGATTGTCGTATTAGGTTTTTGTAGCTGGGAGCAACAGATTTGATAGCCGTATGAACTTTTTTTCTGTAGCGGCAAGGCAAAGAGGTAATAACCGCGTTAATTTGTCTTTTGTGGCTGTGCGCCACAGAATAGATTGTCGTATCAGGTTTTTGTAGCTGGGAGCAACAGACTTGATAGCCGTATGAACTTTTCTCTGTAGCTGCAAGCCAACAAGTCGATAACCGCGATATTTCGTGTTTTGTGGCTGTGCGCCACAGAATAGATTGTCGTATTATGTTTCTGTAGTTGGAAGCAACAGACTTGATAGCCGTATGATTTTTTTTTTGTAGCTGCAAGTCAAAATGTCAATAACCGCGTTAATTCGTCTTTGTGGCTGTGCGCCACAGAATAGATTGTCGTATTAGGTTTTTGTAGCTGGGAGCAACAGATTTGATAGCCGTATAAAATGTTATCTGTAACTGCGAGGCGAAGAGTCAATAACCGCGTTAATTCGTCTTTTGTGGCTGTGCGCCACAGAATATATAGTCGTATTAGGTTTTTGTAGCTGGGAGCAACAGACTTGATAGCCGTATGAACTGTTCTCTGTAGCTGCAAGGCAAAGAGTCGATAACCGCGTTAATTCGTATTTTGTGGCTGTGCGCCACAGAATAGATAGTCGTATTAGGTTTTTTTAGCTGGGAGCAACATACTTAATAGCCGTATAACCTTTTTCCTGTAGCTGCACGGCAAAGAGTCAATAACCGCGTTAATTTGTATTTTGTGGGTGTGCGCCACAGAATATAAAATCGTATTAGGTTTTCGTAGCTGGGAGCAACAGACTTGATAGCCGTATGATTTTTTTTCTGTAGCTGCAAGGCAAAGAGGTAATAACCGCGTTAATTTGTCTGTTGTGGCTGTGCGCCACAGAATAGATTGTCGTATCAGGTTTTTGTAGCTGGGAGCAACAGACTTGATAGCCGTATGAACTTTTTTCTGTAGCTGCAAGGCAAAGAGTCGATAACCGCGTTATATCGTATTTTGTGGCTGTGTGCCACAGAATAGATAGTTGTATTGGGTTTTTCTAGCTGGGAGCAACATACTTGATAGCCATATAAACTTTTTTCTGTAGCTGCAAGCCAAAGAGTCGATAACCGCGTAAATTCGTATTTTGTGGCTGTGCGCCACATAATAGATTGTCGTATTAGGTTTTTGTAGCTGGGAGCAACAGATTTGATAGCCGTATGACATGTTCTCTGTAACTGCAAGGCAAAGAGGTAATAACCGCGTTAATTTGTCTTTTGTGGCTGTGCGCCACAGAATATAAAGTCGTATTAGGTTTTTGTAGCCATGAGCAACAGACTTGATAGCCGTATGAATTTTTTTCTGTAGCTGCAAGGCAAAGAGTCGATAACCGCGTTAATTCGTATTTTGTGGCTGTGCGCCACAGAATAGATTGTCGTATTAGGTTTTTGTAGCTGGGAGCAACAGATTTGATAGCCGTATGAACTTTTTTCTGTAGCTGCAAGGCAAAGAGGTGATAACCGCGTTGATTTGTCTTTTGTGGCTGTGCGCCACAGAATAGATTGTCGTATCAGGTTTTTGTAGCTGGGAGCAACAGACTTGATAGCCGTATGAACTTTTCTCTGTAGCTGCAAGCCAACAAGTCGATAACCGCGATATTTCGTGTTTTGTGCTGTGCGCCACAGAATAGATTGTCGTATTATGTTTCTGTAGTTGGAAGCAACAGACTTGATAGCCGTATGATTTTTCTTTGTAGCTGCAAGTCAAAATGTCAATAACCGCGTTAATTCGTCTTTGTGGCTGTGCGCCACAGAATAGATTGTCGTATTAGGTTTTTGTAGCTGGGAGCAACAGATTTGGTAGCCGTATGAAATGTTATCTGTAACTGCGAGGCAAAGAGTCAATAACCGCGTTAATTCGTCTTTTGTGGCTGTGCGCCACAGAATATATAGTCGTATTAGGTTTTTGTAGCTGGGAGCAACAGACTTGATAGCCGTATGAACTGTTCTCTGTAGCTGCAAGGCAAAGAGTCGATAACCGCGTTAATTCGTATTTTGTGGCTGTGCGCCACAGAATAGATAGTCGTATTAGGTTTTTTTAGCTGGGAGCAACATACTTAATAGCCGTATAACCTTTTTCCTGTAGCTGCACGGCAAAGAGTCAATAACCGCGTTAATTTGTCTTTTGTGGGTGTGCGCCACAGAATATAAAATCGTATTAGGTTTTCGTAGCTGGGAGCAACAGACTTAATAGCCGTATAACCTTTTTCCTGTAGCTGCAAGGCAAAGAGGTAATAACCGCGTTAATTTGTCTGTTGTGGCTGTGTGCCACAGAATAGATAGTTGTATTGGGTTTTCTAGCTGGGAGCAACATACTTGATAGCCATATAAACTTTTTTCTGTAGCTGCAAGCCAAAGAGTCGATAACCGCGTAAATTCGTATTTGGTGGCTGTGCGCCACAGAATAGATTGTCGTATTAGGTTTTTGTAGCTGGGAGCAACAGATTTGATAGCCGTATGAAATGTTCTCTGTAACTGCAAGGCAAAGAGGTAATAACCGCGTTAATTTGTCTTTTGTGGCTGTGCGCCACAGAATATAAAGTCGTATTAGGTTTTTGTAGCCATGAGCAACAGACTTGATAGCCGTATAAACTTTTTTTCTGTAGCTGCACGGCAAAGAGTCAATAACCGCGTGAAATCTTTTGTGGCTGTGCGCCACAGAATATAAAGTCGTATTAGGTTTTTGTAGCTGGGAGCAACAGACTTGATAGCCGTATAAACTTTTTTCTGTAGCTGCAAAGCAAACAGTCGATAACCGCGTTAATTCGTATTTTGTGGCTGTGCGCCACAGAATAGATAGTCGTATTAGGTTTTTGTAGCTGGAAGCAACAGATTTGATAGCCGTATGAAATGTTCTCTGTAACTGCGAGGCAAAGAGTCAATAACCGCGTTAATTTGTCTTTTGTGGGTGTGCGCCACAGAATATAAAATCGTATTAGGTTTTCGTAGCTGGGAGCAACAGACTTGATAGCCGTATGAATTTTTTTCTGTAGCTGCAAGGCAAAGAGGTAATAACCGCGTAAAATCTTTTGTGGCTGTGCGCCACAGAATATAAAGTCGTATTAGGTTTTTGTAGCTGGGAGCAACAAACTTGATAGCCGTATAAACTTTTTTCTGTAGCTGCAAAGCAAACAGTCGATAACCGCGTTAATTCGTATTTTGTGGCTGTGCGCCACAGAATAGATAGTCGTATTAGGTTTTTGTAGCTGGGAGCAACAGATTTGATAGCCGTATGAAATGTTCTCTGTAACTGCGAGGCAAGAGTCAATAACCGCGTTAATTCGTCTTTTGTGGCTGTGCGCCACAGAATAGATTGTCGTATTATGTTTCTGTAGTTGGAAGCAACAGACTTGATAGCCGTATGATTTTTTTTTGTAGCTGCAAGTCAAAATGTCAATAACCGCGTTAATTCGTCTTTGTGGCTGTGCGCCACAGAATAGATTGTCGTATTAGGTTTTTGTAGCTGGGAGCAACAGATTTGATAGCCGTATGAAATGTTCTCTGTAACTGCGAGGCAAAGAGTCAATAACCGCGTTAATTCGTCTTTTGTGGCTGTGCGCCACAGAATATATAGTCGTATTAGGTTTTTTTAGCTGGGAGCAACATACTTGATAGCCGTATAACCTTTTTCCTGTAGCTGCAAAACAAACAGTCGATAACCGCGTTAATTCGTATTTTGTGGCTGTGCGCCACAGAATAGATAGTCGTATTAGGTTTTTGTAGCTGGGAGCAACATACTTGATAGCCGTATAAACTTTTTTCTGTAGCTGCGCGGCAAAGAGTCAATAACCGCGTTAATTTGTCTTTTGTGGCTGTGCGCCACAGAATATAAAGTCGTATTAGGTTTTTGTAGCTGGGAGCAACAGACTTGATAGCCGTATGAACTTTTTTCTGTAGCTGCAAGGCAAAGAGGTAATAACCGCGTTAATTTGTCTTTTGTGGCTGTGCGCCACAGAATATAAAGTCGTATTAGGTTTTTGTAGCCATGAGCAACAGACTTGATAGCCGTATAAACTTTTTTCTGTAGCTGCAAGGCAAAGAGTCGATAACCGCGTTAATTCGTATTTTGTGGCTGTGTGCCACAGAATAGATAGTTGTATAGGGTTTTTCTAGCTGGGAGCAACATACTTGATAGCCGTATAAACTTTTTTCTGTAGCTGCAAGGCAAAGAGTCAATAACCGCGTTAATTTGTCTTTTGTGGCTGTGCGCCACAGAATAGATTGTCGTATTATGTTTCTGTAGTTGGAAGCAACAGACTTGATAGCCGTATGATTTTTTTTTGTAGCTGCAAGTCAAAATGTCAATAACCGCGTTAATTCGTCTTTGTGGCTGTGCGCCACAGAATAGATTGTCGTATTAGGTTTTTGTAGCTGGGAGCAACAGATTTGATAGCCGTATGAAATGTTCTCTGTAACTGCGAGGCAAAGAGTCAATAACCGCGTTAATTCGTCTTTTGTGGCTGTGCGCCACAAAATATATAGTCGTATTAGGTTTTTTTAGCTGGGAGCAACATACTTGATAGCCGTATAACATTTTTCCTGTAGCTGCAAAACAAACAGTCGATAACCGCGTTAATTCGTATTTTGTGGCTGTGCGCCACAGAATAGATAGTCGTATTAGGTTTTTGTAGCTGGGAGCAACATACTTGATAGCCGTATAAACTTTTTTCTGTAGCTGCGCGGCAAAGAGTCAATAACCGCGTTAATTTGTCTTTTGTGGCTGTGCGCCACAGAATATAAAGTCGTATTAGGTTTTTGTAGCTGGGAGCAACAGACTTGATAGTCGTATGAACTTTTTTCTGTAGCTGCAAGGCAAAGAGGTAATAACCGCGTTAATTTGTCTTTTGTGGCTGTGCGCCACAGAATATAAAGTCGTATTAGGTTTTTGTAGCCATGAGCAACAGACTTGATAGCCGTATAAACTTTTTTCTGTAGCTGCAAGGCAAAGAGTCGATAACCGCGTTAATTCGTATTTTGTGGCTGTGTGCCACAGAATAGATAGTTGTATTGGGTTTTTCTAGCTGGGAGCAACATACTTGATAGCCGTATAAACTTTTTTCTGTAGCTGCAAGGCAAAGAGTCAATAACCGCGTTAATTTGTCTTTTGTGGCTGTGCGCCACAGAATATAAAGTCGTATTAGGTTTTTGTAGCCATGAGCAACAGACCTGATAGCCGTATGAACTGTTCTCTGTAGCTGCAAGGCAAAGAGTCGATAACTGCGTTAATTCGTATTTTGTGGCTGTGCGCCACAGAATAGATTGTCGTATTAGGTTTTTGTAGCTTGGAGCAACATATTTGATAGCCGTATGAACTGTTCTCTGTAGCTGCAAGGCAAAGAGTCGATAACCGCGTTAATTTGAATTTTGTGGCTGTGCGCCACAGAATAGATTGTCGTATCAGGTTTTTGTAGCTGGGAACAACATACTTGATAGCCGTATCAACTTTTTTCTGTAGCTGCAAAGCAAACAGTCGATAACCGCGTTAATTCGTATTTTGTGGCTGTGCGCCACAGAATAGATAGTCGTATTAGGTTTTTGTAGCTGGGAGCAACATACTTGATAGCCGTATAAACTTTTTTTCTGTAGCTGCACGGCAAAGAGTCAATAACCGCGTAAAATCTTTTGTGGCTGTGCGCCACAGAATATAAAGTCGTATTAGGTTTTTGTAGCTGGGAGCAACAGACTTGATAGCCGTATAAAATTTTTTCTGTAGCCTTAAGGCAAAGAGGTGATAACCGCGTTAATTTGTCTTTTGTGTCTGTGCGCCACAGAATATACAGTCGTATTAGGTTTTTGTAGCTGGGAGCAACAGATTTGATAGCCGTATAAAATGTTCTCTGTAACTGCAAGGCAAAGAGTCAATAACCGCGTTAATTTGTATTTTATGGCTGTGCGCCACAGAATATAAAGTCGTAATATGTTTTTGTAGTTGGGAGCAACAGACTTGATAGCCGTATGATTTTTTTTGTAGCTGCAAGTCAAAATGTCAATAACCGCGTTAATTCGTTTTTGTGGCTGTGCGCCACAGAATAGATTGTCGTATTAGGTTTTTGTAGCTGTTAGCAACAGACTTGATAGCCGCATAAACTTTGTTTCTGTAGCTGCAAGGCAAAGAGTCAATAACCGCGTTAATTCGTCTTTTGTGGCTGTGCGCCACAGAATATATAGTCGTATTAAATTTTTGTAGCTGGGAGCAACAGACTTGATAGCCGTATGAACTTATCTCTGTAACTGCAAGTCAACAAGTCGATAACCGCGTTAATTCGTCTTTGTGGCTGTGCGCCACAGAATAGATTGTCGTATTAGGTTTTTGTAGCTGGGAGCAACAGATTTGATAGCCGTATAAAATGTTATCTGTAACTGCGAGGCGAAGAGTCAATAACCGCGTTAATTCGTCTTTTGTGGCTGTGCGCCACAGAATAGATTGTCGTATTAGGTTTTTGTAGCTGGGAGCAACAGATTTGATAGCCGTATAAAATGTTATCTGTAACTGCGAGGCGAAGAGTCAATAACCGCGTTAATTCGTCTTTTGTGGCTGTGCGCCACAGAATATATAGTCGTATTAGGTTTTTGTAGCTGGGAGCAACAGACTTGATAGCCGTATGAACTGTTCTCTGTAGCTGCAAGGCAAAGAGTCGATAACCGCGTTAATTCGTATTTTGTGGCTGTGCGCCACAGAATAGATAGTCGTATTAGGTTTTTTTAGCTGGGAGCAACATACTTAATAGCCGTATAACCTTTTTCCTGTAGCTGCACGGCAAAGAGTCAATAACCGCGTTAATTTGTATTTTGTGGGTGTGCGCCACAGAATATAAAATCGTATTAGGTTTTCGTAGCTGGGAGCAACAGACTTGATAGCCGTATGATTTTTTTTCTGTAGCTGCAAGGCAAAGAGGTAATAACCGCGTTAATTTGTCTGTTGTGGCTGTGCGCCACAGAATAGATTGTCGTATCAGGTTTTTGTAGCTGGGAGCAACAGACTTGATAGCCGTATGAACTTTTTTCTGTAGCTGCAAGGCAAAGAGTCGATAACCGCGTTATATCGTATTTTGTGGCTGTGTGCCACAGAATAGATAGTTGTATTGGGTTTTTCTAGCTGGGAGCAACATACTTGATAGCCATATAAACTTTTTTCTGTAGCTGCAAGCCAAAGAGTCGATAACCGCGTAAATTCGTATTTTGTGGCTGTGCGCCACATAATAGATTGTCGTATTAGGTTTTTGTAGCTGGGAGCAACAGATTTGATAGCCGTATGACATGTTCTCTGTAACTGCAAGGCAAAGAGGTAATAACCGCGTTAATTTGTCTTTTGTGGCTGTGCGCCACAGAATATAAAGTCGTATTAGGTTTTTGTAGCCATGAGCAACAGACTTGATAGCCGTATGAATTTTTTTCTGTAGCTGCAAGGCAAAGAGTCGATAACCGCGTTAATTCGTATTTTGTGGCTGTGCGCCACAGAATAGATTGTCGTATTAGGTTTTTGTAGCTGGGAGCAACAGATTTGATAGCCGTATGAACTTTTTTCTGTAGCTGCAAGGCAAAGAGGTAATAACCGCGTTAATTTGTCTTTTGTGGCTGTGCGCCACAGAATAGATTGTCGTATCAGGTTTTTGTAGCTGGGAGCAACAGACTTGATAGCCGTATGAACTTTCTCTGTAGCTGCAAGCCAACAAGTCGATAACCGCGATATCGTTGTTTTGTGGCTGTGCGCCACAGAATAGATTGTCGTATTATGTTTCTGTAGTTGGAAGCAACAGACTTGATAGCCGTATGATTTTTTTGTAGCTGCAAGTCAAAATGTCAATAACCGCGTTAATTCGTCTTTGTGGCTGTGCGCCACAGAATAGATTGTCGTATTAGGTTTTTGTAGCTGGGAGCAACAGATTTGATAGCCGTATGAAATGTTATCTGTAACTGCGAGGCAAAGAGTCAATAACCGCGTTAATTCGTCTTTTGTGGCTGTGCGCCACAGAATATATAGTCGTATTAGGTTTTTGTAGCTGGGAGCAACAGACTTGATAGCCGTATGAACTGTTCTCTGTAGCTGCAAGGCAAAGAGTCGATAACCGCGTTAATTCGTATTTTGTGGCTGTGCGCCACAGAATAGATAGTCGTATTAGGTTTTTTAGCTGGGAGCAACATACTTAATAGCCGTATAACCTTTTTCCTGTAGCTGCACGGCAAAGAGTCAATAACCGCGTTAATTTGTCTTTTGTGGGTGTGCGCCACAGAATATAAAATCGTATTAGGTTTTCGTAGCTGGGAGCAACAGACTTGATAGCCGTATGAATTTTTTTCTGTAGCTGCAAGGCAAAGAGGTAATAACCGCGTTAATTTGTCTGTTGTGGCTGTGCGCCACAGAATAGATTGTCGTATCAGGTTTTTGTAGCTGGGAGCAACAGACTTGATAGCCGTATGAACGTTTCTCTGTAGCTGCAAGGCAAAGAGTCGATAACCGCGTTATATCGTATTTTGTGGCTGTGTGCCACAGAATAGATAGTTGTATTGGGTTTTCTAGCTGGAGCGAACATACTTGATAGCCATATAAACTTTTTTCTGTAGCTGCAAGCCAAAGAGTCGATACCGCGTAAAATTCGTATTTGGTGGCTGTGCGCCACCAGAATAGATTGTCGTATTAGGTTTTTTGTAGCTGGGAGCAACAGATTTGATAGCCGTATGAAATGTTCTCTGTAACTGCAAGGCAAAGAGGTAATAACCGCGTTAATTTGTCTTTTGTGGCTGTGCGCCACAGAATATAAAGTCGTATTAGGTTTTTGTAGCCATGAGCAACAGACTTGATAGCCGTATAAACTTTCTTCTGTAGCTGCACGGCAAAGAGTCAATAACCGCGTGAAATCTTTTGTGGCTGTGCGCCACAGAATATAAAGTCGTATTAGGTTTTTGTAGCTGGGAGCAACAGACTTGATAGCCGTATAAATTTTTTTCTGTAGCTGCAAAGCAAACAGTCGATAACCGCGTTAATTCGTATTTTGTGGCTGTGCGCCACAGAATAGATAGTTAGGTTTTTGTAGCTGGAAGCAACAGATTTGATAGCCGTATGAAATGTTCTCTGTAACTGCGAGGCAAGAGTCAAACCGCGTAATTGTCTTTGCCACATGAATATAAAATCGTATTAGGTTTTCGTAGCTGGGAGCAACAGACTTGATAGCCGTAGATTTTTTCTGTAGCTGCAAGGCAAAGAGGTAATAACCGCGTTAATTTGTCTGTTGTGGCTGTGCGCCACAGAATAGATTGTCGTATCAGGTTTTTGTAGCTGGGAGCAACAGACTTGATAGCCGTAATGAACTTTTCTCTGTAGCTGCAAGGCAAAGAGTCGATAACCGCGTTATATCGTATTTTGTGGCTGTGTGCCTGCCACAGAATAGATAGTTGTATTGGGTTTTCTAGCTGGGAGCAACATACTTGATAGCCATATAAACTTTTTTCTGTAGCTGCAAGCCAAAGAGTCGATAACCGCGTAAATTCGTATTTGGTGGCTGTGCGCCACAGAATAGATTGTCGTATTAGGTTTTTGTAGCTGGGAGCAACAGATTTGATAGCCGTATGAAATGTTCTCTGTAACTGCAAGGCAAAGAGGTAATAACCGCGTTAATTTGTCTTTTGTGGCTGTGCGCCACAGAATATAAAGTCGTATTAGGTTTTTGTAGCCATGAGCAACAGACTTGATAGCCGTATAAACTTTTTTTCTGTAGCTGCACGGCAAAGAGTCAATAACCGCGTGAAATCTTTTGTGGCTGTGCGCCACAGAATATAAAGTCGTAAGGTTTTTGTAGCTGGGAGCAACAGACTTGATAGCCGTATAAACTTTTTTCTGTAGCTGCAAAGCAAACAGTCGATAACCGCGTTAATTCGTATTTTGTGGCTGTGCGCCACAGAATAGATAGTCGTATTAGGTTTTTGTAGCTGGAAGCAACAGATTTGATAGCCGTATGAAATGTTCTCTGTAACTGCGAGGCAAAGAGTCAATAACCGCGTTAATTTGTCTTTTGTGGGTGTGCGCCACAGAATATAAAATCGTATTAGGTTTTCGTAGCTGGGAGCAACAGACTTGATAGCCGTATAAACTTTTTTCTGTAGCTGCAAGGCAAAGAGTCGATAACCGCGTTAATTCGTATTTTGTGGCTGTGTGCCACAGAATAGATAGTTGTATTGGGTTTTCTAGCTGGGAGCAACATACTTGATAGCCATATAAACTTTTTTCTGTAGCTGCAAGCCAAAGAGTCGATAACCGCGTAAATTCGTATTTGGTGGCTGTGCGCCACAGAATAGATTGTCGTATTAGGTTTTTGTAGCTGGGAGCAACAGATTTGATAGCCGTATGAAATGTTCTCTGTAACTGCAAGGCAAAGAGGTAATAACCGCGTTAATTTGTCTTTTGTGGCTGTGCGCCACAGAATATAAAGTCGTATTAGGTTTTTGTAGCCATGAGCAACAGACTTGATAGCCGTATAAACTTTTTTTCTGTAGCTGCACGGCAAAGAGTCAATAACCGCGTGAAATCTTTTGTGGCTGTGCGCCACAGAATATAAAGTCGTATTAGGTTTTTGTAGCTGGGAGCAACAGACTTGATAGCCGTATAAACTTTTTTCTGTAGCTGCAAAGCAAACAGTCGATAACCGCGTTAATTCGTATTTTGTGGCTGTGCGCCACAGAATAGATAGTCGTATTAGGTTTTTGTAGCTGGAAGCAACAGATTTGATAGCCGTATGAAATGTTCTCTGTAACTGCGAGGCAAAGAGTCAATAACCGCGTTAATTTGTCTTTTGTGGGTGTGCGCCACAGAATATAAAATCGTATTAGGTTTTCGTAGCTGGGAGCAACAGACTTGATAGCCGTATGAATTTTTTTCTGTAGCTGCAAGGCAAAGAGGTAATAACCGCGTTAATTTGTCTGTTGTGGCTGTGCGCCACAGAATAGATTGTCGTATCAGGTTTTTGTAGCTGGGAGCAACAGACTTGATAGCCGTATGAACTTTTCTCTGTAGCTGCAAGGCAAAGAGTCGATAACCGCGTTATATCGTATTTTGTGGCTGTGTGCCACAGAATAGATAGTTGTATTGGGTTTTCTAGCTGGGAGCAACATACTTGATAGCCATATAAACTTTTTTCTGTAGCTGCAAGCCAAAGAGTCGATAACCGCGTAAATTCGTATTTGGTGGCTGTGCGCCACAGAATAGATTGTCGTATTAGGTTTTTGTAGCTGGGAGCAACAGATTTGATAGCCGTATGAAATGTTCTCTGTAACTGCAAGGCAAAGAGGTAATAACCGCGTTAATTTGTCTTTTGTGGCTGTGCGCCACAGAATATAAAGTCGTATTAGGTTTTTGTAGCCATGAGCAACAGACTTGATAGCCGTATAAACTTTTTTTCTGTAGCTGCACGGCAAAGAGTCAATAACCGCGTGAAATCTTTTGTGGCTGTGCGCCACAGAATATAAAGTCGTATTAGGTTTTTGTAGCTGGGAGCAACAGACTTGATAGCCGTATAAACTTTTTTCTGTAGCTGCAAAGCAAACAGTCGATAACCGCGTTAATTCGTATTTTGTGGCTGTGCGCCACAGAATAGATAGTCGTATTAGGTTTTTGTAGCTGGAAGCAACAGATTTGATAGCCGTATGAAATGTTCTCTGTAACTGCAAGGCAAAGAGGTAATAACCGCGTTAATTTGTCTTTTGTGGCTGTGCGCCACAGAATATAAAGTCGTATTAGGTTTTCGTAGCTGGGAGCAACAGACTTGATAGCCGTATGAATTTTTTTCTGTAGCTGCAAGGCAAAGAGGTAATAACCGCGTAAAATCTTTTGTGGCTGTGCGCCACAGAATATAAAGTCGTATTAGGTTTTTGTAGCTGGGAGCAACAAACTTGATAGCCGTATAAACTTTTTTCTGTAGCTGCAAAGCAAACAGTCGATAACCGCGTTAATTCGTATTTTGTGGCTGTGCGCCACAGAATAGATAGTCGTATTAGGTTTTTGTAGCTGGGAGCAACAGATTTGATAGCCGTATGAAATGTTCTCTGTAACTGCGAGGCAAAGAGTCAATAACCGCGTTAATTCGTCTTTTGTGGCTGTGCGCCACAGAATAGATTGTCGTATTATGTTTCTGTAGTTGGAAGCAACAGACTTGATAGCCGTATGATTTTTTTTTGTAGCTGCAAGTCAAAATGTCAATAACCGCGTTAATTCGTCTTTGTGGCTGTGCGCCACAGAATAGATTGTCGTATTAGGTTTTTGTAGCTGGGAGCAACAGATTTGATAGCCGTATGAAATGTTCTCTGTAACTGCGAGGCAAAGAGTCAATAACCGCGTTAATTCGTCTTTTGTGGCTGTGCGCCACAGAATATATAGTCGTATTAGGTTTTTTTAGCTGGGAGCAACATACTTGATAGCCGTATAACCTTTTTCCTGTAGCTGCAAAACAAACAGTCGATAACCGCGTTAATTCGTATTTTGTGGCTGTGCGCCACAGAATAGATAGTCGTATTAGGTTTTTGTAGCTGGGAGCAACATACTTGATAGCCGTATAAACTTTTTTCTGTAGCTGCGCGGCAAAGAGTCAATAACCGCGTTAATTTGTCTTTTGTGGCTGTGCGCCACAGAATATAAAGTCGTATTAGGTTTTTGTAGCTGGGAGCAACAGACTTGATAGCCGTATGAACTTTTTTCTGTAGCTGCAAGGCAAAGAGGTAATAACCGCGTTAATTTGTCTTTTGTGGCTGTGCGCCACAGAATATAAAGTCGTATTAGGTTTTTGTAGCCATGAGCAACAGACTTGATAGCCGTATAAACTTTTTTCTGTAGCTGCAAGGCAAAGAGTCGATAACCGCGTTAATTCGTATTTTGTGGCTGTGTGCCACAGAATAGATAGTTGTATTGGGTTTTTCTAGCTGGGAGCAACATACTTGATAGCCGTATAAACTTTTTTCTGTAGCTGCAAGGCAAAGAGTCAATAACCGCGTTAATTTGTCTTTTGTGGCTGTGCGCCACAGAATATAAAGTCGTATTAGGTTTTTGTAGCCATGAGCAACAGACCTGATAGCCGTATGAACTGTTCTCTGTAGCTGCAAGGCAAAGAGTCGATAACCGCGTTAATTCGTATTTTGTGGCTGTGCGCCACAGAATAGATTGTCGTATTAGGTTTTTGTAGCTGGGAGCAACATATTTGATAGCCGTATGAACTGTTCTCTGTAGCTGCAAGGCAAAGAGTCGATAACCGCGTTAATTTGAATTTTGTGGCTGTGCGCCAGAGAATAGATTGTCGTATCAGGTTTTTGTAGCTGGGAACAACATACTTGATAGCCGTATCAACTTTTTTCTGTAGCTGCAAAGCAAACAGTCGATAACCGCGTTAATTCGTATTTTGTGGCTGTGCGCCACAGAATAGATAGTCGTATTAGGTTTTTGTAGCTGGGAGCAACATACTTGATAGCCGTATAAACTTTTTTTCTGTAGCTGCACGGCAAAGAGTCAATAACCGCGTAAAATCTTTTGTGGCTGTGCGCCACAGAATATAAAGTCGTATTAGGTTTTTGTAGCTGGGAGCAACAGACTTGATAGCCGTATAAAATTTTTTCTGTAGCTGCAAGGCAAAGAGGTGATAACCGCGTTAATTTGTCTTTTGTGTCTGTGCGCCACAGAATATACAGTCGTATTAGGTTTTTGTAGCTGGGAGCAACAGATTTGATAGCCGTATAAAATGTTCTCTGTAACTGCAAGGCAAAGAGTCAATAACCGCGTTAATTTGTATTTTATGGCTGTGCGCCACAGAATATAAAGTCGTAATATGTTTTTGTAGTTGGGAGCAACAGACTTGATAGCCGTATGATTTTTTTTGTAGCTGCAAGTCAAAATGTCAATAACCGCGTTAATTCGTTTTTGTGGCTGTGCGCCACAGAATAGATTGTCGTATTAGGTTTTTGTAGCTGGGAGCAACAGACTTGATAGCCGCATAAACTTTGTTTCTGTAGCTGCAAGGCAAAGAGTCAATAACCGCGTTAATTCGTCTTTTGTGGCTGTGCGCCACAGAATATATAGTCGTATTAAATTTTTGTAGCTGGGAGCAACAGACTTGATAGCCGTATGAACTTATCTCTGTAACTGCAAGTCAACAAGTCGATAACCGCGATAATTCGTATTTTGTGGCTGTGCGCCACAGAATAGATTGTCGTATTAGGTTTTTGTAGCTGGGAGCAACAGATTTGATAGCCGTATAAACTTTTTTCTGTAGCTGCGCGGCAAAGAGTCAATAACCGCGTTAATTTGTCTTTTGTGGCTGTGCGCCACAGAATATAAAGTCGTATTAGGTTTTTGTAGCTGGGAGCAACAGACTTGATAGCCGTATGAACTTTTTTCTGTAGCTGCAAGGCAAAGAGGTAATAACCGCGTTAATTTGTCTTTTGTGGCTGTGCGCCACAGAATATAAAGTCGTATTAGGTTTTTGTAGCCATGAGCAACAGACTTGATAGCCGTATAAACTTTTTTCTGTAGCTGCAAGGCAAAGAGTCGATAACCGCGTTAATTCGTATTTTGTGGCTGTGTGCCACAGAATAGATAGTTGTATTGGGTTTTTCTAGCTGGGAGCAACATACTTGATAGCCGTATAAACTTTTTTCTGTAGCTGCAAGGCAAAGAGTCAATAACCGCGTTAATTTGTCTTTTGTGGCTGTGCGCCACAGAATATGAAGTCGTATTAGGTTTTTGTAGCCATGAGCAACAGACCTGATAGCCGTATGAACTGTTCTCTGTAGCTGCAAGGCAAAGAGTCGATAACCGCGTTAATTCGTATTTTGTGGCTGTGCGCCACAGAATAGATTGTCGTATTAGGTTTTTGTAGCTGGGAGCAACATATTTGATAGCCGTATGAACTGTTCTCTGTAGCTGCAAGGCAAAGAGTCGATAACCGCGTTAATTTGAATTTTGTGGCTGTGCGCCACAGAATAGATTGTCGTATCAGGTTTTTG
This sequence comes from Litoditis marina, assembly GCA_964036275.1. Lineage (NCBI taxonomy): Eukaryota > Metazoa > Nematoda > Chromadorea > Rhabditida > Rhabditidae > Litoditis > Litoditis marina. The sequence continues at coordinate 154,892 of CAXIWQ010000023.1, forward strand.
TAGCTGGGAACAACATACTTGATAGCCGTATCAACTTTTTTCTGTAGCTGCAAAGCAAACAGTCGATAACCGCGTTAATTCGTATTTTGTGGCTGTGCGCCACAGAATATTCATATTTTTCATATTTATTTATTCACGTCGCTTCGTTACGAGGCGGTGTTCATCATACATGTCACAGATCTTCGTAGCAGCAGTTTCTTGTAAGGTCTTGGTCCCTTTCCTTCATAGGAGTTTTCATGGTGGACTATCGAATGCTCTGTTGGCATTGATCCAGTGACATGCGAGAAACTTCTTGGAGAAGGGGAAGAGATCTGCTTGTGAACATATATTCCTGTTGGGAATACGGACCAGCGATTCCCAGCCGCGAGTGGCCCGGGTTTTCAATCTCATCGTCGTCTCTGCCGACGGGTCGACTGGATACCTGAATGGAACACGTAGTGTTAGGATGGTGGAAACAGGGAAACGGGGAGACTCCTCCACAACCAACCAGCTCAGACTAGAGTAGAAAGAAAACTGATGGATACCTGAATGGAACACGTAGTGTTAGGATGGTGGAAACAGGGAAACGGGGAGACTCCTCCACAACCAACCAGCTCAGACTAGAGTAGAAAGAAAACTGATGGATACCTGAATGGAACACGTAGTGTTAGGATGGTGGAAACAGGGAAACGGGGAGACTCCTCCACAACCAACCAGCTCAGACTAGAGTAGAAAGAAAACTGACAGAATAGATAGTCGTATTAGGTTTTTGTAGCTGGGAGCAACATACTTGATAGCCGTATAAACTTTTTTTCTGTAGCTGCACGGCAAAGAGTCAATAACCGCGTAAAATCTTTTGTGGCTGTGCGCCACAGAATATAAAGTCGTATTAGGTTTTTGTAGCTGGGAGCAACAGACTTGATAGCCGTATAAAATTTTTTCTGTAGCTGCAAGGCAAAGAGGTGATAACCGCGTTAATTTGTCTTTTGTGTCTGTGCGCCACAGAATATACAGTCGTATCAGGTTTTTGTAGCTGGGAGCAACAGATTTGATAGCCGTATAAAATGTTCTCTGTAACTGCAAGGCAAAGAGTCAATAACCGCGTTAATTTGTATTTTATGGCTGTGCGCCACAGAATATAAAGTCGTAATATGTTTTTGTAGTTGGGAGCAACAGACTTGATAGCCGTATGATTTTTTTTGTAGCTGCAAGTCAAAATGTCAATAACCGCGTTAATTCGTTTTTGTGGCTGTGCGCCACAGAATAGATTGTCGTATTAGGTTTTTGTAGCTGGGAGCAACAGACTTGATAGCCGCATAAACTTTGTTTCTGTAGCTGCAAGGCAAAGAGTCAATAACCGCGTTAATTCGTCTTTTGTGGCTGTGCGCCACAGAATAGATTGTCGTATTAGGTTTTTGTAGCTGGGAGCAACAGATTTGATAGCCGTATGAACTTATCTCTGTAACTGCAAGTCAACAAGTCGATAACCGCGTTAATTCGTCTTTTGTGGCTGTGCGCCACAGAATAGATTGTCGTATTAAATTTTTGTAGCTGGGAGCAACAGACTTGATAGCCGTATGAACTTATCTCTGTAACTGCAAGTCAACAAGTCGATAACCGCGATAATTCGTATTTTGTGGCTGTGCGCCACAGAATAGATTGTCGTATTAGGTTTTTGTAGCTGGGAGCAACAGATTTGATAGCCGTATGAACTGTTCTCTGTAGCTGCAAGGCAAAGAGTCGATAACCGCGTTTATTCGTATTTTGTGGCTGTGCGCCACAGAATAGATTGTCGTATTAGGTTTTTGTAGCTGGGAGCAACATATTTGATAGCCGTATGAACTGTTCTCTGTAGCTGCAAGGCAAAGAGTCGATAACCGCGTTATATCGTATTTTGTGGCTGTGTGCCACAGAATAGATAGTTGTATTGGGTTTTTCTAGCTGGGAGCAACATACTTGATAGCCGTATAAATTGTTTTCTGTAGCTGCAAGGCAAAGAGTCAATAACCGCGTTAATCTGTCTTTTGTGGCTGTGCGCCACATAATAAAAAGTCGTATTAGGTTTTTGTAGCTGGGAGCAACAGACTTGATAGCCATATAAACTTTTTTCCGTAGCTGCAAGCCAATGAGTCGATAACCGCGTTAATTCGTATTTCGTGGCTGTGCGCCACAAAATAGATAGTCGTGTTAGGTCTTTGTAGCTGGGAGAAACAGACTGGATAGCCGTATGAACTTTTCTCTGTAACTGCAAGCCAAAGAGTCGATAACCGCGTTAATTTGTCTTTTGTGGCTGTGCGCCACAGAATATAAAGTCGTATTCGGTTTTTGTAGCTGGGAGCAACAGACGTGATAGCCGTATGAACTGTTCTCTGTAAATGCAAGCCACAGAGTCAATAACCGCGTTAATTCGTATTTTCTGCTTGTGCACCACAGAAAAGATTGTCGTATTAGGTTTTTGTAGCTGGGAGCAACAGACTTGATAGCCGTATAAACTTTTTCCTGTAGCTGCAAGGCAAAGAGTCAATAACCGCGTTAATTCGTATTTTGTGGTTGTGCACCACAGAAAAGATAGTCGTATTAAGTTTTTGTAGCTGGTAGCAACAGACTTGATAGCCGTATAATTTTTTTTCTGTAGCTGCAAGGCAAAGAGTCAATAACCGCGTTAAACTGTCTTTTGTGGCTGTGCGCCACAGGATGTACAGTCGTATTAGGTTTTTGTAGTTGTGAGCAACAGACTTGATAGCCGTGTGATTTTTTTTTTCAGTAACTGCAAGCCGAAAAGTCGATAACCGCGTTAATTTGTATTTCGTGGTTGTGCGCCACAGAAAAGATAGTCGTATCAGGTTCTTGTAGCTGGGAGCAACAGACTTGATAGCCGTATGAACTTTTTCCTGTAGCTGCAAGGCAAAGAGTCAATAACCGCGTTAATTTGTCTTTTGTGGCTGTGCGCCACAGAATATAAAGTCGTATTAGGTTTTTATAGCTGGGAGCAACAGACTTGATAGCCGTATAAACTTTTTTCTGTAGCTGCAAGCCAAAGAGTCGATAACCGCGTTAATTTGTCTTTTGTGGCTGTGCGCCACAGAATATAAAGTCGTATTAGGTTTTTGTAGCTGGGAGCAACAGACGTGATAGCCGTATGAACTGTTCTCTGTAAATGCAAGCCACAGAGTCAAAAACCGCGTTAATTCGTATTTTCTGCTTGTGCACCACAGAAACGATTGTCGTATTAGGTTTTTGTAGCTGGGAGCAACAGACTTGATAGCCGTATAAACTTTTTTCTGTAGCTGCAAGGCAAAGAGTCAATAACCGCGTTAAACTGTCTTTTGTGGCTGTGCGCCACAGGATGTACAGTCGTATTAGGTTTTTGTAGTTGTGAGCAACAGACTTGATAGCCGTGTGATTTTTTTTTTCAGTAACTGCAAGCCGAAAAGTCGATAACCGCGTTAATTTGTATTTCGTGGTTGTGCGCCACAGAAAAGATAGTCGTATCAGGTTCTTGTAGCTGGGAGCAACAGACTTGATAGCCGTATGAACTTTTTCCTGTAGCTGCAAGGCAAAGAGTCAATAACCGCGTTAATTTGTCTTTTGTGGCTGTGCGCCACAGAATATAAAGTCGTATTAGGTTTTTATAGCTGGGAGCAACAGACTTGATAGCCGTATAAGCTTTTTTCTGTAGCTGCAAGCCAAAGAGTCGATAACCGCGTTAATTTGTCTTTTGTGGCTGTGCGCCACAGAATATAAAGTCGTATTAGGTTTTTGTAGCTGGGAGCAACAGACGTGATAGCCGTATGAACTGTTCTCTGTAAATGCAAGCCACAGAGTCAAAAACCGCGTTAATTCGTATTTTCTGCTTGTGCACCACAGAAACGATTGTCGTATTAGGTTTTTGTAGCTGGGAGCAACAGACTTGATAGCCGTATAAACTTTTTTCTGTAGCTGCAAGGCAAAGAGTCAATAACCGCGTTAATTCGTATTTTGTGGTTGTGCACCACAGAAAAGATAGTCGTATTAAGTTTTGTAGCTGGTAGCAACAGACTTGATGGCCGTATAATTTTTTTTCTGTAGCTGCAAGGCAAAGAGTCAATAACCGCGTTAAACTGTCTTTTGTGGCTGTGCGCCACAGGGTATACAGTCGTATTAGGTTTTTGTAGTTGTGAGCAACAGACTTGATAGCCGTGTGATTTTTTTTCTGTAACTGCAAGCCAAAAAGTCAATAACCGCGTTAATTTGTATTTCGTGGCTGTGCGCCACAGAATAGATAGTCGTATCAGGTTCTTGTAGCTGGGAGCAACAGATTTGATAGCCGTATGAAATGTTCTCTGTAACTGCAAGGCAAAGAGGTAATAACCGCGTTAATTTGTCTTTTGTGGCTGTGCGCCACAGAATATAAAGTCGTATTAGGTTTTTGTAGCCATGAGCAACAGACTTGATAGCCGTATAAACTTTTTTTCTGTAGCTGCACGGCAAAGAGTCAATAACCGCGTAAAATCTTTTGTGGCTGTGCGCCACAGAATATAAAGTCGTATTAGGTTTTTGTAGCTGGGAGCAACAGACTTGATAGCCGTATAAACTTTTTTCTGTAGCTGCAAAGCAAACAGTCGATAACCGCGTTAATTCGTATTTTGTGGCTGTGCGCCACAGAATAGATAGTCGTATTGGGTTTTTCTAGCTGGGAGCAACATACTTGATAGCCATATAAACTTTTTTCTGTAGCTGCAAGCCAAAGAGTCGATAACCGCGTGAATTCGTTATTTGTGGCTGTGCGCCACAGAATAGATTGTCGTATTAGGTTTTTGTAGCTGGGAGCAACAGATTTGATAGCCGTATGAAATGTTCTCTGTAACTGCAAGGCAAAGAGGTAATAACCGCGTTAATTTGTCTTTTGTGGCTGTGTGCCACAGAATATGAAGTCGTATTAGGTTTTTGTAGCCATGAGCAACAGACTTGATAGCCGTATAAACTTTTTTCTGTAGCTGGAAAGCAAACAGTCGATAACCGCGTTAATTCGTATTTTGTGGCTGTGCGCCACAGAATAGATAGTCGTATTGGGTTTTTCTAGCTGGGAGCAACATACTTGATAGCCATATAAACTTTTTTCTGTAGCTGCAAGCCAAAGAGTCGATAACCGCGTGAATTCGTTATTTGTGGCTGTGCGCCACAGAATAGATTGTCGTATTAGGTTTTTGTAGCTGGGAGCAACAGATTTGATAGCCGTATGAAATGTTCTCTGTAACTGCAATGCAAAGAGGTAATAACCGCGTTAATTTGTCTTTTGTGGCTGTGTGCCACAGAATATAAAGTCGTATTAGGTTTTTGTAGCCATGAGCAATAGACTTGATAGCCGTATAAACTTTTTTTCTGTAGCTGCACGGCAAAGAGTCAATAACCGCGTAAAATCTTTTGTGGCTGTGCGCCACAGAATATAAAGTCGTATTAGGTTTTTGTAGCTGGGAGCAACAGACTTGATAGCCGTATAAACTTTTTTCTGTAGCTGCAAAGCAAACAGTCGATAACCGCGTTAATTCGTATTTTGTGGCTGTGCGCCACAGAATAGATAGTCGTATTGGGTTTTTCTAGCTGGGAGCAACATACTTGATAGCCATATAAACTTTTTTCTGTAGCTGCAAGCCAAAGAGTCGATAACCGCGTGAATTCGTTATTTGTGGCTGTGCGCCACAGAATAGATTGTCGTATTAGGTTTTTGTAGCTGGGAGCAACAGACTTGATAGCCGTATAAACTTTTTTCTAAAGCTGCAAAGCAAACAGTCGATAACCGCGTTAATTCGTATTTTGTGGCTGTGCGCCACAGAATAGATAGTCGTATTGGGTTTTTCTAGCTGGGAGCAACATACTTGATAGCCATATAAACTTTTTTCTGTAGCTGCAAGCCAAAGAGTCGATAACCGCGTGAATTCGTTATTTGTGGCTGTGCGCCACAGAATAGATAGTCGTATTAGGTTCTTGTAGCTGGGAGCAACAGATTTGATAGCCGTATGCAATGTTCTCTGTAACTGCAAGGCAAAGAGGTAATAACCGCGTTAATTTGTCTTTTGTGGCTGTGTGCCACAGAATATAATGTCGTATTAGGTTTTTGTAGCCATGAGCAACAGACTTGATAGCCGTATAAACTTTTTTCTGTAGCTGCAAAGCAAACAGTCGATAACCGCGTTAATTCGTATTTTGTGGCTGTGCGCCACAGAATAGATAGTCGTATTGGGTTTTTCTAGCTGGGAGCAACATACTTGATAGCCATATAAACTTTTTTCTGTAGCTGCAAGCCAAAGAGTCGATAACCGCGTGAATTCGTTATTTGTGGCTGTGCGCCACAGAATAGATTGTCGTATTAGGTTTTTGTAGCTGGGAGCAACAGATTTGATAGCCGTATGAAATGTTCTCTGTAACTGCAAGGCAAAGAGGTAATAACCGCGTTAATTTGTCTTTTGTGGCTGTGTGCCACAGAATATAAAGTCGTATTAGGTTTTTGTAGCCATGAGCAATAGACTTGATAGCCGTATAAACTTTTTTTCTGTAGCTGCACGGCAAAGAGTCAATAACCGCGTAAAATCTTTTGTGGCTGTGCGCCACAGAATATAAAGTCGTATTAGGTTTTTGTAGCTGGGAGCAACAGACTTGATAGCCGTATAAACTTTTTTCTGTAGCTGCAAAGCAAACAGTCGATAACCGCGTTAATTCGTATTTTGTGGCTGTGCGCCACAGAATAGATAGTCGTATTGGGTTTTTCTAGCTGGGAGCAACATACTTGATAGCCATATAAACTTTTTTCTGTAGCTGCAAGCCAAAGAGTCGATAACCGCGTGAATTCGTTATTTGTGGCTGTGCGCCACAGAATAGATTGTCGTATTAGGTTTTTGTAGCTGGGAGCAACAGATTTGATAGCCGTATGAAATGTTCTCTGTAACTGCAAGGCAAAGAGGTAATAACCGCGTTAATTTGTCTTTTGTGGCTGTGTGCCACAGAATATAAAGTCGTATTAGGTTTTTGTAGCCATGAGCAACAGACTTGATAGCCGTATTAACTTTTTTCTGTAGCTGCAAAGCAAACAGTCGATAACCGCGTTAATTCGTATTTTGTGGCTGTGCGCCACAGAATAGATAGTCGTATTGGGTTTTTCTAGCTGGGAGCAACATACTTGATAGCCATATAAACTTTTTTCTGTAGCTGCAAGCCAAAGAGTCGATAACCGCGTGAATTCGTTATTTGTGGCTGTGCGCCACAGAATAGATTGTCGTATTAGGTTTTTGTAGCTGGGAGCAACAGATTTGATAGCCGTATGAAATGTTCTCTGTAACTGCAAGGCAAAGAGGTAATAACCGCGTTAATTTGTCTTTTGTGGCTGTGTGCCACAGAATATAAAGTCGTATCAGGTTTTTGTAGCCATGAGCAATAGACTTGATAGCCGTATAAACTTTTTTTTTGTAGCTGCACGGCAAAGAGTCAATAACCGCGTAAAATCTTTTGTGGCTGTGCGCCACAGAATACAAAGTCGTATTAGGTTTTTGTAGCTGGGAGCAACAGACTTGATAGCCGTATAAACTTTTTTCTGTAGCTGCAAAGCAAACAGTCGATAACCGCGTTAATTCGTATTTTGTGGCTGTGCGCCACAGAATAGATAGTCGTATTAGGTTTTTGTAGCTGGGAGCAACAGATTTGATAGCCGTATGAAATGTTCTCTGTAACTGCGAGGCAAAGAGTCAATAACCGCGTTAATTCGTCTTTTGTGGCTGTGCGCCACAGAATAGATTGTCGTATTATATTTCTGTAGTTGGAAGCAACAGACTTGATAGCCGTATGATTTTTTTTTAAGCTGCAAGTCAAAATGTCAATAACCGCGTTAATTCGTCTTTGTGGCTGTGCGCCACAGAATAGATTGTCGTATTAGGTTTTTGTAGCTGGGAGCAACAGATTTGATAGCCGTATGAAATGTTCTCTGTAACTGCGAGGCAAAGAGTCAATAACCGCGTTAATTCGTCTTTTGTGGCTGTGCGCCACAGAATATATAGTCGTATTAGGTTTTTTTAGCTGGGAGCAACATACTTGATAGCCGTATAACCTTTTTCCTGTAGCTGCACGGCAAAGAGTCAATAACCGCGTTAATTTGTCTTTTGTGGCTGTGCGCCACAGAATATAAAGTCGTATTAGGTTTTTGTAGCTGGGAGCAACATACTTGATAGCCGTATAACCTTTTTCCTGTAGCTGCACGGCAAAGAGTCAATAACCGCGTTAATTTGTATTTTGTGGCTGTGCGCCACAGAATATAAAGTCGTACTATGTTTTTGTAGTTGGGAGCAACAGACTTGATAGCCGTATGATTTTTTTTTGTAGCTGCAAGTCAAAATGTCGATAACCGCGTTAATTCGTTTTTGTGGCTGTGCGCCACAGAATAGATTGTCGTATTAGGTTTTTGTAGCTGGGAGCAACCGACTTGATAGCCGTATTAACTTTTTTCTGTAGCTGCAAAACAAACAGTCGATAACCGCGTTAATTCGTATTTTGTGGCTGTGCGCCACAGAATAGATAGTCGTATTAGGTTTTTGTAGCTGGGAGCAACATACTTGATAGCCGTATAAACTTTTTTCTGTAGCTGCACGGCAAAGAGTCAATAACCGCGTTAATTTGTCTTTTGTGGCTGTGCGCCACAGAATATGAAGTCGTATTAGGTTTTTGTAGCTGGGAGCAACAGACTTGATAGCCGTATGAACTTTTTTCTGTAGCTGCAAGGCAAAGAGGTAATAACCGCGTTAATTTGTCTTTTGTGGCTGTGCGCCACAGAATATAAAGTCGTATTAGGTTTTTGTAGCCATGAGCAACAGACTTGATAGCCGTATAAACTTTTTTCTGTAGTTGCAAGGCAAAGAGTCGATAACCGCGTTAATTCGTATTTTGTGACTGTGTGCCACAGAATAGATAGTTGTATTGGGTTTTTCTAGCTGGGAGCAACATACTTGATAGCCGTATAAACTTTTTTCTGTAGCTGCAAGGCAAAGAGTCAATAACCGCGTTAATTTGTCTTTTGTGGCTGTGCGCCACAGAATATAAATTCGTATTAGGTTTTTGTAGCCATGAGCAACAGACCTGATAGCCGTATGAACTGTTCTCTGTAGCTGCAAGGCAAAGAGTCGATAACCGCGTTAATTCGTATTTTGTGGCTGTGCGCCACAAAATAGATTGTCGTATTAGGTTTTTGTAGCTGGGAGCAACATATTTGATAGCCGTATGAACTGTTCTCTGTAGCTGCAAGGCAAAGAGTCGATAACCGCGTTAATTCGTATTTTGTGGCTGTGCGCCACAGAATAGATAGTTGTATTGGGTTTTTCTAGCTGGGAGCAACATACTTGATAGCCGTATAAACTTTTTTCTGTAGCTGCAAGGCAAAGAGTCAATAACCGCGTTAATTCGTTTTTGTGGCTGTGCGCCACAGAATAGATTGTCGTATTAGGTTTTTGTAGCTGGGAGCAACAGACTTGATAGCCGCATAAACTTTGTTTCTGTAGCTGCAAGGCAAAGAGTCAATAACCGCGTTAATTCGTCTTTTGTGGCTGTGCGCCACAGAATATATAGTCGTATTAGGTTTTTGTAGCTGGGAGCAACAGACTTGATAGCCGTATGAACTTATCTCTGTAACTGCAAGTCAACAAGTCGATAACCGCGATAATTCGTATTTTGTGGCTGTGCGCCACAGAATAGATTGTCGTATTAGGTTTTTGTAGCTGGGAGCAACAGATTTGATAGCCGTATGAACTGTTCTCTGTAGCTGCAAGGCAAAGAGTCGATAACCGCGTTTATTCGTATTTTGTGGCTGTGCGCCACAGAATAGATTGTCGTATTAGGTTTTTGTAGCTGGGAGCAACATATTTGATAGCCGTATGAACTGTTCTCTGTAGCTGCAAGGCAAAGAGTCGATAACCGCGTTATATCGTATTTTGTGGCTGTTTGCCACAGAATATAAAGTCGTATTAGGTTTTTGTAGCCATGAGCAACATACTTGATAGCCGTATAAACTTTTCTCTGTAGCTGCAAGGCAAAGAGTCGATAACCGCGTTAATTCGTATTTTGTGGCTGTGTGCCACAGAATATATAGTTGTATTGGGTTTTTCTAGCTGGGAGCAACATACTTGATAGCCGTATAAATTGTTTTCTGTAGCTGCAAGGCAAAGAGTCAATAACCGCGTTAATCTGTCTTTTGTGGCTGTGCGCCACATAATAAAAAGTCGTATTAGGTTTTTGTAGCTGGGAGCAACAGACTTGATAGCCGTATAAACTTTTTTCCGTAGCTGCAAGCCAATGAGTCGATAACCGCGTTAATTCGTATTTCGTGGCTGTGCGCCACAAAATAGATAGTCGTGTTAGGTCTTTGTAGCTGGGAGAAACAGACTGGATAGCCGTATGAACTTTTCTCTGTAACTGCAAGCCAAAGAGAAGATAACCACGTTAATTTGTCTTTTGTGGCTGTGCGCCACAGAATATAAAGTCGTATTCGGTTTTTGTAGCTGGGAGCAACAGACGTGATAGCCGTATGAACTGTTCTCTGTAAATGCAAGCCACAGAGTCAATAACCGCGTTAATTCGTATTTTCTGCTTGTGCACCACAGAAAAGATTGTCGTATTAGGTTTTTGTAGCTGGGAGCAACAGACTTGATAGCCGTATAAACTTTTTCCTGTAGCTGCAAGGCAAAGAGTCAATAGCCGCGTTAATTCGTATTTTGTGGTTGTGCACCACAGAAAAGATAGTCGTATTAAGTTTTTGTAGCTGGTAGCAACAGACTTGATAGCCGTATAATTTTTTTGTGTAGCTGCAAGGCAAAGAGTCAATAACCGCGTTAAACTGTCTTTTGTGGCTGTGCGCCACAGGATGTACAGTCGTATTAGGTTTTTGTAGTTGTGAGCAACAGACTTGATAGCCGTGTGATTTTTTTTTCTGTAACTGCAAGCCGAAAAGTCGATAACCGCGTTAATTTGTATTTCGTGGCTGTGCGCCACAGAATAGATAGTCGTATTAGGTTTTTGTAGCTGGGAGCAACATACTTGATAGCCGTATAAACTTTTTTCTGTAGCTGCAAAGAGTCAATAACCGCGTTAATTTGTCTTTTGTGGCTGTGCGCCACAGAATATAAAGTCGTATTAGGCTTTTGTAGCTCGGAGCAACAGACTTAATAGCCGTATAAACTTTTTTCTGTAGCTGCAAGGCAAAGAGGTAATAACCGCGTTAATTTGTCTTTTGTGGCTGTGCGCCACAGAATATAAAGTCGTATTAGGTTTTTGTAGCCATGAGCAACAGACTTGATAGCCGTATAAACTTTTTTCTGTAGCTGCAAGGCAAAGAGTCGATAACCGCGTTAATTCGTATTTTGTGGCTGTGTGCCACAGAATAGATAGTTGTATTGGGTTTTTCTAGCTGGGAGCAACATACTTGATAGCCGTATAAACTTTTTTCCGTAGCTGCAAGCCAATGAGTCGATAACCGCGTTAATTCGTATTTCGTGGCTGTGCGCCACAGAATAGATTGTCGTATTATGTTTTTGTAGTTGGAAGCAACAGACTTGATAGCCGTATGATTTTTTTTGTAGCTGCAAGTCAAAATGTCAATAACCGCGTTAATTCGTCTTTTGTGGCTGTGCGCCACAGAATAGATTGTCGTATTAGGTTTTTGTAGCTGGGAGCAACAGATTTGATAGCCGTATGAAATGTTCTCTGTAACTGCGAGGCAAAGAGTCAATAACCGCGTTAATTCGTCTTTTGTGGCTGTGCGCCACAGAATATATAGTCGTATTAGGTTTTTGTAGCTGGGAGCAACAGACTTGATAGCCGTATGAACTTTTCTCTGTAGCTGCAAGCCAACAAGTCGATAACCGCGATAATTCGTATTTTGTGGCTGTGCGCCACAGAAAAGATTGTCGTATTAGGTTTTTGTAGCTGGGAGCAACAGATTTGATAGCCGTATGAACTGTTCTCTGTAGCTGCAAGGCAAAGAGTCGATAACCGCGTTAATTCGTATTTTGTGGCTGTGCGCCACAGAATAGTATTAGGTTTTTGTAGCTGGGAGCAACATACTTGATAGCCGTATAACCTTTTTCCTGTAGCTGCACGGCAAAGAGTCAATAACCGCGTTAATTTGTCTTTTGTGGCTGTGCGCCACAGAATATAAAGTCGAATTAGGTTTTCGTAGCTGGGAGCAACAGACTTGATAGCCGTATGAACTTTTTTCTGTAGCTGCAAGGCAAAGAGGTAATAACCGCGTTAATTTGTCTTTTGTGGCTGTGCGCCACAGAATAGATTGTCGTATCAGGTTTTTGTAGCTGGGAGCAACAGACTTGATAGCCGTATGAACTTTTCTCTGTAGCTGCAAGCCAACAAGTCGATAACCGCGATAATTCGTATTTTGTGGCTGTGCGCCACAGAATAGATTGTCGTATTGGGTTTTTGTAGCTGGGAGCAACAGATTTGATAGCCGTATGAACTGTTCTCTGTAGCTGCAAGGCAAAGAGTCGATAACCGCGTTAATTCGTATTTTGTGGCTGTGCGCCACAGAATAGATAGTCGTATTAGGTTTTTGTAGCTGGGAGCAACATACTTGATAGCCGTATAACCTTTTTCCTGTAGCTGCACGGCAAAGAGTCAATAACCGCGTTAATTTGTCTTTTGTGGCTGTGCGCCACAGAATAGATTGTCGTATTGGGTTTTTGTAGCTGGGAGCAACAGATTTGATAGCCGTATGAACTTTTTTCTGTAGCTGCAAGGCAAAGAGGTAATAACCGCGTTAATTTGTCTTTTGTGGCTGTGCGCCACAGAATAGATTGTCGTATTGGGTTTTTGTAGCTGGGAGCAACAGATTTGATAGCCGTATGAACTGTTCTCTGTAGCTGCAAGCCAACAAGTCGATAACCGCGATAATTCGTATTTTGTGGCTGTGCGCCACAGAATAGATAGTCGTATTAGGTTTTTGTAGCTGGGAGCAACATACTTGATAGCCGTATAACCTTTTTCCTGTAGCTGCACGGCAAAGAGTCAATAACCGCGTTAATTTGTCTTTTGTGGCTGTGCGCCACAGAATACAAAGTCGTATTAGGTTTTTGTAGCTGGGAGCAACAGACTTGATAGCCGTATGAACTTCTTTCTGTAGCTGCAAGACAAAGAGGTAATAACCGCGTTAATTTGTCTTTTGTGGCTGTGCGCCTTAGAATAGATTGTCGTATCAGGTTTTTGTAGCTGGGAGCAACAGACTTGATAGCCGTATGAACTTTTTTCTGTAGCTGCAAGGCAAAGAGGTAATAACCGCGTTAATTTGTCTTTTGTGGCTGTGCGCCACAGGATATAAAGTCGTATTAGGTTTTTGTAGCCATGAGCAACAGACTTGAAAGCCGTATAAACTTTTTTTCTGTAGCTGCAAGGCAAAGAGTCGATAACCACGTTAATTCGTATTTTGTGGCTGTGCGCCACAGAATAGATTGTCGTATTAGGTTTTTGTAGCTGGGAGCAACAGATTTGATAGCCGTATGAAATGTTCTCTGTAACTGCAAGGCAAAGAGTCAATAACCGCGTTAATTTGTATTTTGTGGCTGTGCGCCACAGAATATAAAGTCGTATTATGTTTTTGTAGTTGGGAGCAACAGACTTGATAGCCGTATGATTTTTTTTGTAGCTGCAAGTCAAAATGTCAATAACCGCGTTAATTCGTTTTTGTGGCTGTGCGCCACAGAATAGATTGTCGTATTAGGTTTTTGTAGCTGGGAGCAACAGACTTGATAGCCGTATTAACTTTTTTCTGTAGCTGCAAAGCAAACAGTCGATAACCGCGTTAATTCGTATTTTGTGGCTGTGCGCCACAGAATAGATAGTCGTATTAGGTTTTTGTAGCTGGGAGCAACATACTTGATAGCCGTATAAACTTTTTTCTGTAGCTGCACGGCAAAGAGTCAATAACCGCGTTAATTTGTCTTTTGTGGCTGTGCGCCACAGAATATAAAGTCGTATTAGGTTTTTGTAGCCATGAGCAACAGACTTGATAGCCGTATAAACTTTTTTCTGTAGCTGCGAGGCAAAGAGGTAATAACCGCGTTAATTTGTCTTTTGTGGCTGTGCGCCACAGAATAGATTGTCGTATCAGGTTTTTGTAGCTGGGAGCAACAGACTTGATAGCCGTATGAACTTTTCTCTGTAGCTGCAAGCCAACAAGTCGATAACCGCGATAATTCGTATTTTGTGGCTGTGCGCCACAGAATAGATTGTCGTATTAGGTTTTTGTAGCTGGGAGCAACAGATTTGATAGCCGTATGGACTGTTCTCTGTAGCTGCAAGGCAAAGAGTCGATAACCGCGTTAATTCGTATTTTGTGGCTGTGCGCCACAGAATAGTATTAGGTTTTTGTAGCTGGGAGCAACATACTTGATAGCCGTATAACCTTTTTCCTGTAGCTGCACGGCAAAGAGTCAATAACCGCGTTAATTTGTCTTTTGTGGCTGTGCGCCACAGAATATAAAGTCGAATTAGGTTTTCGTAGCTGGGAGCAACAGACTTGATAGCCGTATGAACTTTTTTCTGTAGCTGCAAGGCAAAGAGGTAATAACCGCGTTAATTTGTCTTTTGTGGCTGTGCGCCACAGAATAGATTGTCGTATCAGGTTTTTGTAGCTGGGAGCAACAGACTTGATAGCCGTATGAACTTTTCTCTGTAGCTGCAAGCCAACAAGTCGATAACCGCGATAATTCGTATTTTGTGGCTGTGCGCCACAGAATAGTATTAGGTTTTTGTAGCTGGGAGCAACATACTTGATAGCCGTATAACCTTTTTCCTGTAGCTGCACGGCAAAGAGTCAATAACCGCGTTAATTTGTCTTTTGTGGCTGTGCGCCACAGAATATAAAGTCGTATTAGGTTTTCGTAGCTGGGAGCAACAGACTTGATAGCCGTATAAACTTTTTTCTGTAGCTGCAAGGCAAAGAGGTAATAACCGCGTTAATTTGTCTTTTGTGGCTGTGCGCCACAGAATAGATTGTCGTATCAGGTTTTTGTAGCTGGGAGCAACAGACTTGATAGCCGTATGAACTTTTCTCTGTAGCTGCAAGCCAACAAGTCGATAACCGCGATAATTCGTATTTTGTGGCTGTGCGCCACAGAAAAGATTGTCGTATTAGGTTTTTGTAGCTGGGAGCAACAGATTTGATAGCCGTATGAACTGTTCTCTGTAGCTGCAAGGCAAAGAGTCGATAACCGCGTTAATTCGTATTTTGTGGCTGTGCGCCACAGAATAGTATTAGGTTTTTGTAGCTGGGAGCAACATACTTGATAGCCCGTATAACCTTTTTCCTGTAGCTGCACGGCAAAGAGTCAATAACCGCGTTAATTTGTCTTTTGTGGCTGTGCGCCACAGAATATAAAGTCGAATTAGGTTTTCGTAGCTGGGAGCAACAGACTTGATAGCCGTATGAACTTTTTTTCTGTAGCTGCAAAGCAAAGAGGTAATAACCGCGTTAATTTGTCTTTTGTGGCTGTGCGCCACAGAATAGATTGTCGTATCAGGTTTTTGTAGCTGGGAGCAACAGACTTGATAGCCGTATAAACTTTTCTCTGTAGCTGCAAGCCAACAAGTCGATAACCGCGATAATTCGTATTTTGTGGCTGTGCGCCACAGAATAGATTGTTGTATTAGGTTTTTGTAGCTGGGAGCAACAGATTTGATAGCCGTATGAACTGTTCTCTGTAGCTGCAAGGCAAAGAGTCGATAACCGCGTTAATTCGTAATTTGTGGCTGTGCGCCACAGAATAGATAGTCGTATTAGGTTTTTGTAGCTGGGAGCAACAGACTTGATAGCCGTATGAACTTCTTTCTGTAGCTGCAAGGCAAAGAGGTAATAACCGCGTTAATTTGTCTTTTGTGGCTGTGCGCCTTAGAATAGATTGTCGTATCAGGTTTTTGTAGCTGGGAGCAACAGACTTGATAGCCGTATGAACTTTTTTCTGTAGCTGCAAGGCAAAGAGGTAATAACCGCGTTAATTTGTCTTTTGTGGCTGTGCGCCACAGGATATAAAGTCGCATTAGGGTTTTGTAGCCATGAGCAACAGACTTGAAAGCCGTATAAACTTTTTTTTCTGTAGCTGCAAGGCAAAGAGTCGATAACCACGTTAATTCGTATTTTGTGGCTGTGCGCCACAGAATAGATTGTCGTATTAGGTTTTTGTAGCCATGAGCAACAGACTTGATAGCCGTATAAACTTTTTTCTGTAGCTGCAAGGCAAAGAGTCGATAACCGCGTAAATTCGTATTTTGTGGCTGTGCGCCACAGAATAGATTGTCGTATTAGGTTTTTGTAGCTGGGAGCAACAGAATTGATAGCCGTATAAACTTTTTTCTGTAGCTGCTAGGCAAAGAGTCGATAACCGCGTTAATTCGTATTTTGTGGCTGTGCGCCACAGAATAGATTGTCGTATTAGGTTTTTGTAGCTGGGAGCAACAGATTTGATAGCCGTATGAAATGTTCTCTGTAACTGCAAGGCAAAGAGTCAATAACCGCGTTAATTTGTATTTTGTGGCTGTGCGCCACAGAATATAAAGTCGTATTATGTTTTTGTAGTTGGGAGCAACAGACTTGATAGCCGTATGATTTTTTTTTGTAGCTGCAAGTCAAAATGTCAATAACCGCGTTAATTCGTTTTTGTGGCTGTGCGCCACAGAATAGATTGTCGTATTAGGTTTTTGTAGCTGGGAGCAACAGACTTGATAGCCGTATTAACTTTTTTCTGTAGCTGCAAAGCAAACAGTCGATAACCGCGTTAATTCGTATTTTGTGGCTGTGCGCCACAGAATAGATAGTCGTATTAGGTTTTTGTAGCTGGGAGCAACATACTTGATAGCCGTATAAACTTTTTTCTGTTGCTGCACGGCAAAGAGTCAATAACCGCGTTAATTTGTCTTTTGTGGCTGTGCGCCACAGAATATAAAGTCGTATTAGGTTTTTGTAGCCATGAGCAACATACTTGATAGCCGTATAAACTTTTTTCTGTAGCTGCACGGCAAAGAGTCAATAACCGCGTTAATTTGTCTTTTGTGGCTGTGCGCCACAGAATATAAAGTCGTATTAGATTTTTGTAGCCATGAGCAACAGACTTGATAGCCGTATAAACTTTTTTCTGTAGCTGCAAGGAAGGCAAAGAGGTAATAACCGCGTTAATTTGTCGTTTGTGGCTGTGCGCCACAGAATAGATTGTCGTATCAGGTTTTTGTAGCTGGGAGCAACATACTTGATAGCCGTATGAACTTTTCTCTGTAGCTGCAAGCCAACAAGTCGATAACCGCGATAATTCGTATTTTGTGGCTGTGCGCCACAGAATAGTATTAGGTTTTTGTAGCTGGGAGCAACATACTTGATAGCCGTATGAACTTTTTTCTGTAGCTGCAAGGCAAAGAGGTAATAACCGCGTTAATTTGTCTTTTGTGGCTGTGCGCCACAGAATAGATTGTCGTATCAAATTTTTGTAGCTGGGAGCAACATACTTGATAGCCGTATAAACTTTTTTCTGTAGCTGCAAGGCAAAGAGGTAATAACCGCGTTAATTTGTCTTTTGTGGCTGTGCGCCACAGAATATAAAGTCGTATTAGGTTTTTGTAGCCATGAGCAACAGACTTGATAGCCGTATAAACTTTTTTCTGTAGCTGCAAGGCAAAGAGGTAATAACCGCGTTAATTTGTCTTTTGTGGCTGTGCTCCACAGAATAGATTGTCGTATCAGGTTTTTGTAGCTGGGAGCAACAGACTTGATAGCCGTATGAACTTTTCTCTGTAGCTGCAAGCCAACAAGTCGATAACCGCGATAATTCGTATTTTGTGGCTGTGCGCCACAGAATAGATTGTCGTATTAGGTTTTTGTAGCCATGAGCAACAGACTTGATAGCCGTATAAACTTTTTTCTGTAGCTGCAAGGCAAAGAGTCGATAACCGCGTAAATTCGTATTTTGTGGCTGTGCGCCACAGAATAGATTGTCGTATTAGGTTTTTGTAGCTGGGAGCAACATAATTGATAGCCGTATAAACTTTTTTCTGTAGCTGCTAGGCAAAGAGTCGATAACCGCGTTAATTCGTATTTTGTGGCTGTGCGCCACAGAATAGATTGTCGTATTAGGTTTTTGTAGCTGGGAGCAACAGATTTGATAGCCGTATGAAATGTTCTCTGTAACTGCAAGGCAAAGAGTCAATAACCGCGTTAATTTGTATTTTGTGGCTGTGCGCCACAGAATATAAAGTCGTATTATGTTTTTGTAGTTGGGAGCAACAGACTTGATAGCCGTATAAACTTTTTTCTGTAGCTGCAAGGCAAAGAGTCGATAACCGCGTAAATTCGTATTTTGTGGCTGTGCGCCACAGAATAGATTGTCGTATTAGGTTTTTGTAGCTGGGAGCAACAGACTTGATAGCCGTATTAACTTTTTTCTGTAGCTGCAAAGCAAACAGTCGATAACCGCGTTAATTCGTATTTTGTGGCTGTGCGCCACAGAATAGATAGTCGTATTAGGTTTTTGTAGCTGGGAGCAACATACTTGATAGCCGTATAAACTTTTTTCTGTTGCTGCACGGCAAAGAGTCAATAACCGCGTTAATTTGTCTTTTGTGGCTGTGCGCCACAGAATATAAAGTCGTATTAGGTTTTTGTAGCCATGAGCAACAGACTTGATAGCCGTATAAACTTTTTTCTGTAGCTGCAAGGCAAAGAGGTAATAACCGCGTTAATTTGTCTTTTGTGGCTGTGCGTCACAGAATAGATTGTCGTATCAGGTTTTTGTAGCTGGGAGCAACAGACTTGATAGCCGTATTAACTTTTTTCTGTAGCTGCAAAGCAAACAGTCGATAACCGCGTTAATTCGTATTTTGTGGCTGTGCGCCACAGAATAGATAGTCGTATTAGGTTTTTGTAGCTGGGAGCAACATACTTGATAGCCGTATAAACTTTTTTCTGTAGCTGCACGGCAAAGAGTCAATAACCGCGTTAATTTGTCTTTTGTGGCTGTGCGCCACAGAATATAAAGTCGTATTAGATTTTTGTAGCCATGAGCAACAGACTTGATAGCCGTATAAACTTTTTTCTGTAGCTGCAAGGAAGGCAAAGAGGTAATAACCGCGTTAATTTGTCTTTTGTGGCTGTGCGCCACAGAATAGATTGTCGTATCAGGTTTTTGTAGCTGGGAGCAACATACTTGATAGCCGTATGAACTTTTCTCTGTAGCTGCAAGCCAACAAGTCGATAACCGCGATAATTCGTATTTTGTGGCTGTGCGCCACAGAATAGTATTAGGTTTTTGTAGCTGGGAGCAACATACTTGATAGCCGTATAACCTTTTTCCTGTAGCTGCACGGCAAAGAGAAAATAACCGCGTTAATTTGTCTTTTGTGGCTGTGCGCCACAGAATATAAAGTCGAATTAGGTTTTCGTAGCTGGGAGCAACAGACTTGATAGCCGTATGAACTTTTTTCTGTAGCTGCAAGGCAAAGAGGTAATAACCGCGTTAATTTGTCTTTTGTGGCTGTGCGCCACAGAATAGATTGTCGTATCAAATTTTTGTAGCTGGGAGCAACATACTTGATAGCCGTATAAACTTTTTTCTGTAGCTGCAAGGCAAAGAGGTAATAACCGCGTTAATTTGTCTTTTGTGGCTGTGCTCCACAGAATAGATTGTCGTATCAGGTTTTTGTAGCTGGGAGCAACAGACTTGATAGCCGTATGAACTTTTCTCTGTAGCTGCAAGCCAACAAGTCGATAACCGCGATAATTCGTATTTTGTGGCTGTGCGCCACAGAATAGATTGTCGTATTAGGTTTTTGTAGCTGGGAGCAACATATTTGATAGCCGTATGGACTGTTCTCTGTAGCTGCAAGGCAAAGAGTCGATAACCGCGTTAATTCGTATTTTGTGGCTGTGCGCCACAGAATAGTATTAGGTTTTTGTAGCTGGGAGCAACATACTTGATAGCCGTATAACCTTTTTCCTGTAGCTGCACGGCAAAGAGTCAATAACCGCGTTAATTTGTCTTTTGTGGCTGTGCGCCACAGAATATAAAGTCGAATTAGGTTTTCGTAGCTGGGAGCAACAGACTTGATAGCCGTATGAACTTTTTTCTGTAGCTGCAAGGCAAAGAGGTAATAACCGCGTTAATTTGTCTTTTGTGGCTGTGCTCCACAGAATAGATTGTCGTATCAGGTTTTTGTAGCTGGGAGCAACAGACTTGATAGCCGTATGAACTTTTCTCTGTAGCTGCAAGCCAACAAGTCGATAACCGCGATAATTCGTATTTTGTGGCTGTGCGCCACAGAATAGATTGTCGTATTAGGTTTTTGTAGCTGGGAGCAACATATTTGATAGCCGTATGGACTGTTCTCTGTAGCTGCAAGGCAAAGAGTCGATAACCGCGTTAATTCGTATTTTGTGGCTGTGCGCCACAGAATAGTATTAGGTTTTTGTAGCTGGGAGCAACATACTTGATAGCCGTATAACCTTTTTCCTGTAGCTGCACGGCAAAGAGTCAATAACCGCGTTAATTTGTCTTTTGTGGCTGTGCGCCACAGAATATAAAGTCGAATTAGGTTTTCGTAGCTGGGAGCAACAGACTTGATAGCCGTATGAACTTTTTTCTGTAGCTGCAAGGCAAAGAGGTAATAACCGCGTTAATTTGTCTTTTGTGGCTGTGCGCCACAGAATAGATTGTCGTATCAGGTTTTTGTAGCTGGGAGCAACAGACTTGATAGCCGTATGAACTTTTCTCTGTAGCTGCAAGCCAACAAGTCGATAACCGCGTAAATTCGTATTTTGTGGCTGTGCGCCACAGAATAGATTGTCGTATTAGGTTTTTGTAGCTGGGAGCAACAGACTTGATAGCCGTATAAACTTTTTTCTGTAGCTGCAAGGCAAAGAGGTAATAACCGCGTTAATTTGTTTTTTGTGGCTGTGCGCCACAGAATATAAAGTCGTATTAGGTTTTTGTAGCTGGGAGCAACAGATTTGATAGCCGTATGAAATGTTCTCTGTAACTGCAAGGCAAAGAGTCAATAACCGCGTTAATTTGTATTTTGTGGCTGTGCGCCACAGAATATAAAGTCGTGTTATGTTTTTGTAGTTGGAAGCAACAGACTTGATAGCCGTATGATTTTTTTTTTGTAGCTGCAAGTCAAAATGTCAATAACCGCGTTAATTCGTCTTTGTGGCTGTGCGCCTCAGAATAGATTGTCGTATTAGGTTTTTGTAGCTGGGAGCAACAGATTTGATAGCCGTATGAAATGTTCTCTGTAACTGCGAGGCAAAGAGTCAATAACCGCGTTAATTCGTCTTTTGTGGCTGTGCGCCACAGAATATATAGTCGTATTAGGTTTTTGTAGCTGGGAGCAACAAACTTGATAGCCGTATGAACTTTTCTCTGTAGCTGCAAGCCAACAAGTCGATAACCGCGATAATTTGTATCTTGTGGCTGTGCGCCACAGAATAGATTGTCGTATTAGGTTTTTGTAGCTGGGAGCAACAGATTTGATAGCCGTATGAACTGTTCTCTGTAGCTGCAAGGCAAAGAGTCGATAACCGCGTCAATTCGTATTTTGTGGCTGTGCGCCACAGAATAGATAGTCGTATTAGGTTTTTGTAGCTGGGAGCAACATACTTGGTAGCCGTATAACCTTTTTCCTGTAGCTGCACGGCAAAGAGTCAATAACCGCGTTAATTTGTCTTTTGTGGCTGTGCGCCACAGAATAGATTGTCGTATTAGGTTTTTGTAGCTGGGAGCAACAGATTTGATAGCCGTATGAAATATTCTCTGTAACTGCGAGGCAAAGAGTCAATAACCGCGTTAATTCGTCTTTTGTGGCTGTGCGCCACAGAATATATAGTCGTATTAGGTTTTTGTAGCTGGGAGCAACAGACTTGATAGCCGTATGAACTGTTCTCTGTAGCTGCAAGGCAAAGAGTCGATAACCGCGTTAATTCGTATTCTGTGGCTGTGCGCCACAGAATAGATAGTCGTATTAGGTTTTTTTAGCTGGGAGCAACATACTTGATAGCCGTATAACCTTTTTCCTGTAGCTGCACGGCAAAAAGTCAATATCCGCGTTAATTTGTCTTTTGTAACTGTGCGCCACAGAATATAGAGTCGTATTAGGTTTTCGTAGCTGGGAGCAACAGACTTGATAGCCGTATGAATTTTTTTCTGTAGCTGCAAGGCAAAGAGGTAATAACCGCGTTAATTTGTCTTTTGTGGCTGTGCGCCACAGAATAGATTGTCGTATCAGGTTTTTGTAGCTGGGAGCAACAGACTTGATAGCCGTATGAACTTTTCTATGTAGCTGCAAGCCAACAAGTCGATAACCGCGATAATTCGTATTTTGTGGCTGTGCGCCACAGAATAGATAGTCGTATTAGGTTTTTGTAGCTGGGAGCAACATATTTGATAGCCGTATAACCTTTTTCCTGTAGCTGCACGGCAAAGAGTCAATAACCGCGTTAATTTGTCTTTTGTGGCTGTGCGCCACAGAATATAAAGTCGTATTAGGTTTTTGTAGCTGGGAGCAACAGACTTGATAGCCGTATGAACTTTTTTCTGTAGCTGCAAGGCAAAGAGGTAATAACCGCGTTAATTTGTCTTTTGTGGCTGTGCGCCACAGAATAGATTGTCGTATCAGGTTTTTGTAGCTGGGAGCAACAGACTTGATAGCCGTATGAACTTTTTTTCTGTAGCTGCAAGGCAAAGAGGTAATAACCGCGTTAATTTGTCTTTTGTGGCTGTGCGCCACAGAATAGATTGTCGTATCAGGTTTTTGTAGCTGGGAGCAACATACTTGATAGCCGTATGAACTTTTTTCTGTAGCTGCAAGGCAAAGAGGTAATAACCGCGTTAATTTGTCTTTTGTGGCTGTGCGCCACAGAATAGATTGTCGTATCAGGTTTTTGTAGCTGGGAGCAACAGACTTGATAGCCGTATGAACTTTTTTCTGTAGCTGCAAGCCAACAAGTCGATAACCGCGATAATTCGTATTTTGTGGCTGTGCGCCACAGAATAGTATTAGGTTTTTGTAGCTGGGAGCAACATACTTGATAGCCGTATAACCTTTTTCCTGTAGCTGCACGGCAAAGAGTCAATAACCGCGTTAATTTGTCTTTTGTGGCTGTGCGCCACAGAATATAAAGTTGAATTAGGTTTTCGTAGCTGGGAGCAACAGACTTGATAGCCGTATGAACTTTTTTCTGTAGCTGCAAGGCAAAGAGGTAATAACCGCGTTAATTTGTCTTTTGTGGCTGTGCGCCACAGAATATAAAGTCGTATTAGGTTTTTGTAGCTGGGAGCAACAGACTTGATAGCCGTATAAACTTTTTTCTGTAGCTGCAAGGCAAAGAGGTAATAACCGCGTTAATTTGTCTTTTGTGGCTGTGCGCCACAGAATATAAAGTCGTATTAGGTTTTTGTAGCCATGAGCAACAGACTTGATAGCCGTATAAACTTTTTTCTGTAGCTGCAAGGCAAAGAGGTAATAACCGCGTTAATTTGTCTTTTGTGGCTGTGCGCCACAGAATAGATTGTCGTATCAGGTTTTTGTAGCTGGGAGCAACAGACTTGATAGCCGTATGAACTTTTCTCTGTAGCTGCAAGCCAACAAGTCGATAATCGCGATAATTCGTATTTTGTGGCTGTGCGCCACAGAATAGATTGTCGTATTAGGTTTTTGTAGCTGGGAGCAACAGATTTGATAGCCGTATGGACTGTTCTCTGTAGCTGCAAGGCAAAGAGTCGATAACCGCGTTAATTCGTATTTTGTGGCTGTGCGCCACAGAATAGATTGTCGTATTAGGTTTTTGTAGCTGGGAGCAACAGATTTGATAGCCGTATGGACTGTTCTCTGTAGCTGCAAGGCAAAGAGTCGATAACCGCGTTAATTCGTATTTTGTGGCTGTGCGCCACAGAATAGTATTAGGTTTTTGTAGCTGGGAGCAACATACTTGATAGCCGTATAACCTTTTTCCTGTAGCTGCACGGCAAAGAGTCAATAACCGCGTTAATTTGTCTTTTGTGGCTGTGCGCCACAGAATAGATTGTCGTATTAGGTTTTTGTAGCTGGGAGCAACAGACTTGATAGCCGTATAAACTTTTTTCTGTAGCTGCAAGGCAAAGAGTCAATAACCGCGTTAATTTGTCTTTTGTGGCTGTGCGCCACAGAATAGATTGTCGTATTAGGTTTTTGTAGCTGGGAGCAACAGATTTGATAGCCGTATGGACTGTTCTCTGTAGCTGCAAGGCAAAGAGTCGATAACCGCGTTAATTCGTATTTTGTGGCTGTGCGCCACAGAATAGTATTAGGTTTTTGTAGCTGGGAGCAACATACTTGATAGCCGTATAACCTTTTTCCTGTAGCTGCACGGCAAAGAGTCAATAACCGCGTTAATTTGTCTTTTGTGGCTGTGCGCCACAGAATATAAAGTCGAATTAGGTTTTCGTAGCTGGGAGCAACAGACTTGATAGCCGTATGAACTTTTTTCTGTAGCTGCAAGGCAAAGAGGTAATAACCGCGTTAATTTGTCTTTTGTGGCTGTGCGCCACAGAATAGATTGTCGTATCAGGTTTTTGTAGCTGGGAGCAACAGACTTGATAGCCGTATGAACTTTTCTCTGTAGCTGCAAGCCAACAAGTCGATAACCGCGTAAATTCGTATTTTGTGGCTGTGCGCCACAGAATAGATTGTCGTATTAGGTTTTTGTAGCTGGGAGCAACAGACTTGATAGCCGTATAAACTTTTTTCTGTAGCTGCAAGGCAAAGAGGTAATAACCGCGTTAATTTGTTTTTTGTGGCTGTGCGCCACAGAATATAAAGTCGTATTAGGTTTTTGTAGCTGGGAGCAACAGATTTGATAGCCGTATGAAATGTTCTCTGTAACTGCAAGGCAAAGAGTCAATAACCGCGTTAATTTGTATTTTGTGGCTGTGCGCCACAGAATATAAAGTCGTATTATGTTTTTGTAGTTGGAAGCAACAGACTTGATAGCCGTATGATTTTTTTTTTGTAGCTGCAAGTCAAAATGTCAATAACCGCGTTAATTCGTCTTTGTGGCTGTGCGCCTCAGAATAGATTGTCGTATTAGGTTTTTGTAGCTGGGAGCAACAGATTTGATAGCCGTATGAAATGTTCTCTGTAACTGCGAGGCAAAGAGTCAATAACCGCGTTAATTCGTCTTTTGTGGCTGTGCGCCACAGAATATATAGTCGTATTAGGTTTTTGTAGCTGGGAGCAACAAACTTGATAGCCGTATGAACTTTTCTCTGTAGCTGCAAGCCAACAAGTCGATAACCGCGATAATTTGTATCTTGTGGCTGTGCGCCACAGAATAGATTGTCGTATTAGGTTTTTGTAGCTGGGAGCAACAGATTTGATAGCCGTATGAACTGTTCTCTGTAGCTGCAAGGCAAAGAGTCGATAACCGCGTCAATTCGTATTTTGTGGCTGTGCGCCACAGAATAGATAGTCGTATTAGGTTTTTGTAGCTGGGAGCAACATACTTGGTAGCCGTATAACCTTTTTCCTGTAGCTGCACGGCAAAGAGTCAATAACCGCGTTAATTTGTCTTTTGTGGCTGTGCGCCACAGAATAGATTGTCGTATTAGGTTTTTGTAGCTGGGAGCAACAGATTTGATAGCCGTATGAAATATTCTCTGTAACTGCGAGGCAAAGAGTCAATAACCGCGTTAATTCGTCTTTTGTGGCTGTGCGCCACAGAATATATAGTCGTATTAGGTTTTTGTAGCTGGGAGCAACAGACTTGATAGCCGTATGAACTGTTCTCTGTAGCTGCAAGGCAAAGAGTCGATAACCGCGTTAATTCGTATTCTGTGGCTGTGCGCCACAGAATAGATAGTCGTATTAGGTTTTTTTAGCTGGGAGCAACATACTTGATAGCCGTATAACCTTTTTCCTGTAGCTGCACGGCAAAAAGTCAATATCCGCGTTAATTTGTCTTTTGTAACTGTGCGCCACAGAATATAGAGTCGTATTAGGTTTTCGTAGCTGGGAGCAACAGACTTGATAGCCGTATGAATTTTTTTTCTGTAGCTGCAAGGCAAAGAGGTAATAACCGCGTTAATTTGTCTTTTGTGGCTGTGCGCCACAGAATAGATTGTCGTATCAGGTTTTTGTAGCTGGGAGCAACAGACTTGATAGCCGTATGAACGTTTATATGTAGCTGCAAGCCAACAAGTCGATAACCGCGATAATTCGTATTTTGTGGCTGTGCGCCACAGAATAGATAGTCGTATTAGGTTTTTGTAGCTGGGAGCAACATATTTGATAGCCGTATAACCTTTTTCCTGTAGCTGCACGGCAAAGAGTCAATAACCGCGTTAATTTGTCTTTTGTGGCTGTGCGCCACAGAATATAAAGTCGTATTAGGTTTTTGTAGCTGGGAGCAACAGACTTGATAGCCGTATGAACTTTTTTCTGTAGCTGCAAGGCAAAGAGGTAATAACCGCGTTAATTTGTCTTTTGTGGCTGTGCGCCACAGAATAGATTGTCGTATCAGGTTTTTGTAGCTGGGAGCAACAGACTTGATAGCCGTATGAACTTTTTTTCTGTAGCTGCAAGGCAAAGAGGTAATAACCGCGTTAATTTGTCTTTTGTGGCTGTGCGCCACAGAATAGATTGTCGTATCAGGTTTTTGTAGCTGGGAGCAACATACTTGATAGCCGTATGAACTTTTTTCTGTAGCTGCAAGGCAAAGAGGTAATAACCGCGTTAATTTGTCTTTTGTGGCTGTGCGCCACAGAATAGATTGTCGTATCAGGTTTTTGTAGCTGGGAGCAACAGACTTGATAGCCGTATGAACTTTTTTCTGTAGCTGCAAGCCAACAAGTCGATAACCGCGATAATTCGTATTTTGTGGCTGTGCGCCACAGAATAGTATTAGGTTTTTGTAGCTGGGAGCAACATACTTGATAGCCGTATAACCTTTTTCCTGTAGCTGCACGGCAAAGAGTCAATAACCGCGTTAATTTGTCTTTTGTGGCTGTGCGCCACAGAATATAAAGTCGAATTAGGTTTTCGTAGCTGGGAGCAACAGACTTGATAGCCGTATGAACTTTTTTCTGTAGATGCAAGGCAAAGAGGTAATAACCGCGTTAATTTGTCTTTTGTGGCTGTGCGCCACAGAATATAAAGTCGTATTAGGTTTTTGTAGCTGGGAGCAACAGACTTGATAGCCGTATAAACTTTTTTCTGTAGCTGCAAGGCAAAGAGGTAATAACCGCGTTAATTTGTCTTTTGTGGCTGTGCGCCACAGAATATAAAGTCGTATTAGGTTTTTGTAGCCATGAGCAACAGACTTGATAGCCGTATAAACTTTTTTCTGTAGCTGCAAGGCAAAGAGGTAATAACCGCGTTAATTTGTCTTTTGTGGCTGTGCGCCACAGAATAGATTGTCGTATCAGGTTTTTGTAGCTGGGAGCAACAGACTTGATAGCCGTATGAACTTTTCTCTGTGGCTGCAAGCCAACAAGTCGATAACCGCGATAATTCGTATTTTGTGGCTGTGCGCCACAGAATAGATTGTCGTATTAGGTTTTTGTAGCTGGGAGCAACAGATTTGATAGCCGTATGGACTGTTCTCTGTAGCTGCAAGGCAAAGAGTCGATAACCGCGTTAATTCGTATTTTGTGGCTGTGCGCCACAGAATAGTATTAGGTTTTTGTAGCTGGGAGCAACATACTTGATAGCCGTATAACCTTTTTCCTGTAGCTGCACGGCAAAGAGTCAATAACCGCGTTAATTTGTCTTTTGTGGCTGTGCGCCACAGAATAGATTGTCGTATTAGGTTTTTGTAGCTGGGAGCAACAGACTTGATAGCCGTATAAACTTTTTTCTGTAGCTGCAAGGCAAAGAGTCAATAACCGCGTTAATTTGTCTTTTGTGGCTGTGCGCCACAGAATAGATTGTCGTATTAGGTTTTTGTAGCTGGGAGCAACAGATTTGATAGCCGTATGGACTGTTCTCTGTAGCTGCAAGGCAAAGAGTCGATAACCGCGTTAATTCGTATTTTGTGGCTGTGCGCCACAGAATAGTATTAGGTTTTTGTAGCTGGGAGCAACATACTTGATAGCCGTATAACCTTTTTCCTGTAGCTGCACGGCAAAGAGTCAATAACCGCGTTAATTTGTCTTTTGTGGCTGTGCGCCACAGAATAGATTGTCGTATTAGGTTTTTGTAGCTGGGAGCAACAGACTTGATAGCCGTATAAACTTTTTTCTGTAGCTGCAAGGCAAAGAGGTAATAACCGCGTTAATTGGTCTTTTGTGGCTGTGCGCCACAGAATATAAAGTCGTATTAGGTTTTTGTAGCTGGGAGCAACAGATTTGATAGCCGTATGAAATGTTCTCTGTAACTGCAAGGCAAAGAGTCAATAACCGCGTTAATTTGTATTTTGTGGCTGTGCGCCACAGAATATAAAGTCGTATTATGTTTTTGTAGTTGGAAGCAACAGACTTGATAGCCGTATGATTTTTTTTTTGTAGCTGCAAGTCAAAATGTCAATAACCGCGTTAATTCGTCTTTGTGGCTGTGCGCCTCAGAATAGATTGTCGTATTAGGTTTTTGTAGCTGGAGCAACAGATTTGATAGCCGTATGAAATGTTCTCTGTAACTGCGAGGCAAAGAGTCAATAACCGCGTTAATTCGTCTTTTGTGGCTGTGCGCCACAGAATATATAGTCGTATTAGGTTTTTGTAGCTGGGAGCAACAAACTTGATAGCCGTATGAACTTTTCTCTGTAGCTGCAAGCCAACAAGTCGATAACCGCGATAATTTGTATCTTGTGGCTGTGCGCCATAGAATAGATTGTCGTATTAGGTTTTTGTAGCTGGGAGCAACAGATTTGATAGCCGTATGAACTGTTCTCTGTAGCTGCAAGGCAAAGAGTCGATAACCGCGTCAATTCGTATTTTGTGGCTGTGCGCCACAGAATAGATAGTCGTATTAGGTTTTTGTAGCTGGGAGCAACATACTTGGTAGCCGTATAACCTTTTTCCTGTAGCTGCACGGCAAAGAGTCAATAACCGCGTTAATTTGTCTTTTGTGGCTGTGCGCCACAGAATAGATTGTCGTATTAGGTTTTTGTAGCTGGGAGCAACAGATTTGATAGCCGTATGAAATATTCTCTGTAACTGCGAGGCAAAGAGTCAATAACCGCGTTAATTCGTCTTTTGTGGCTGTGCGCCACAGAATATATAGTCGTATTAGGTTTTTGTAGCTGGGAGCAACAGACTTGATAGCCGTATGAACTGTTCTCTGTAGCTGCAAGGCAAAGAGTCGATAACCGCGTTAATTCGTATTCTGTGGCTGTGCGCCACAGAATAGATAGTCGTATTAGGTTTTTTTAGCTGGGAGCAACATACTTGATAGCCGTATAACCTTTTTCCTGTAGCTGCACGGCAAAGAGTCAATATCCGCGTTAATTTGTCTTTTGTAACTGTGCGCCACAGAATATAGAGTCGTATTAGGTTTTCGTAGCTGGGAGCAACAGACTTGATAGCCGTATGAATTTTTTTCTGTAGCTGCAAGGCAAAGAGGT